>PVIA01002827.1:28383-191934 GCA_004024845.1 Tonatia bakeri | reverse complement strand
AAGTTGGACCCAAGGAGGAACACACCAAGGCACATCATAATTACATTACCCAAGGTAGAAATGAAGGAGAGAATCCTAGAAGCAGCATGAGATAAAAAGCCAGTTACCTACAAAGGAGTTTCCATCAAACTGTCAGCTGACTTCTCAAAAGAGACCTTACAGGCAAGAAGGGGCTAGAAAGAAGTATTCCAAGTCATGAAAGGCAAGGACCTACATCCAAGATTGTTCTATCCTGCAAAGCTTTCATTTAGAATGGAAGGGCAGATAAAGTGCTTCCCAGATAAGGTCAAGTTAAAGGAGTTCATCATCACCAAGCCCTTATTTTTTGAAATGTTAAAGGGACTTATCTAAGAAAAAGAAGATAAAAAACATGTACAGTAAACTGACAGCAAATTCACAATTATTAACAACCACACCTAAAACAAAACAAAAGCAGACTAAGCAAACAATTAACAGGAACAGAACCACAAAAATGGAGATCACGTGGAGGGTTAGCAACAGGGGAGTGGGAGGAGGAGAGAGGGGGAAAAGGTACAGGGAACAAGTAGCATAGATGGTAGGTAGAAAATAGACAGGGGGAGAGTAAGAATAGTATGGGAAATGTAGAAGCTAAAGAACTTATAAGTATGACACATGGACATGAACTAAAGGGGAGGAATGTGGGTGGGAGAGGGTGTGCAGGGTGGAGGGGAGTGAAGGGGGAAAATGGGACAACTGTAACAGCATAATCAACAAACTATATTTAAAAATAAATAAATAAAATCTTTTTAAAATATTTTATTTATTTATTTTAGAGAGGGGAAGAGAGAGAGAAAGAGAGGAGAAAAACATCAATGTGTGGTTGCCTCTCTCTTGCGCCCACTGAGGACCTGGCCTGCAACCCAGGCATGTGCCCTGACTGTGAATTGAACCTGGGACACTTTGCTTTGTAGTCTGGCACTTAATCCACTGAGCCACACCAGCCAGGGCTAAATAAAAATCTTAAATCAAAAAAAAAAAAAAAAAACCCAGCAGGAGTCAAATTGAAGAGGCTTCCACCAGCAAAAGACAGAACAATTGAGCTGCAAAACAGATAACTTCAATTTGATTGAAAAGCATTAAATATGTTTTTATTCAAAAAGTCATAATAATGTATTTTTTAAAAAAACTGGTCTTTTTTATAAAATGATAGGGGCTAGGAAACCAATTTATGATCTTGAAAACTAATAAATGAAGGGAGAGAATCAAAAATCAAATATTTATCCTGGCTTTTCATTACAATCTGAACAACCAAGTAACTCATAAGTAGATAAGGGGAAGAGTATCTCTATTAAATTATTTTTTTTTAAAGATTTCATTTATTTTATTTTTAGAGAGGGAAGTGAGGGGGAGAGAGAGAGAGAGAGAGAGACATCAATGTGTGGTTGCTGGGGAACATGGCCTGCAACCTAGGCATGTGCCCTGACTGGGAATCGAACCTGCGATGCCTGGTTCGCAGCCCGCGCTCAATCCACTGAGCTACACCAGCCAGGGCTCTATTAAATTATTTTATCTAAAAATTATTTTAAAATAGTAAAATTAGAATATCATCAATTACAATAACCCCTGATGAATTAATGAATCTAGGCAACAATTACCAATAGCTGATATCATCACAAAAATAAAAATAAGCAGGTCCATATGCATCCTGATAAAAGAGCATGTCAGAGGCAATACTGTCATATGTCACAGTCCATCATGTAGGAGACATGCTTAACAGGTTTTCTCACTATTAGGAACGCAAAATTTGGTCAGTTGGTTAAGGGGCTGAATGCATGAGATTTTGATTTGGAAAAGATTGTTTTAAAAAATTAACATTACAACATAAAATGGAGTAAAAATAGCCTCTTCAACAAATGGTATTGGGAGAACTGGACAGCTACGTGCAAAAAAATGAAACTAGAACACCAACTTACACCTTATACAAAAATAAATTCAAGGTGGATGAAAGATTTAAATATAAGTTGGGACACCATTAAAGTCCTAGAGGAAAACATAGTCAGGAAAATCTCAGATATCTCACGTAGCAACATTTTTACTGATATGTCCCCCAGAGCAAGGGACATAAAGGAAAGAATAAACAAATGGGATCTCATCAAAATAAAAAGCTTCTGCACAGCTAAAGAAAACAGTATCAAAATAAAAAGAGAACCAACTGTATGGGAAAACATATTTGCCAATGATTCCTCAGACAAGGGCTTAATCTCCAAAATATATAAAGAACTTACACGACTCCACTCTAAGAAGACAAGCAACCCAATTAAAAAGTGGGAAAAGGACTTGAACAGACACTTCTCCAAGGAGGACACACAGAGGATCCAGAGACACATGAAAAGATGCTCAATATTGCTAGCTATCAGAGAGATGCAAATTAAAACCACAATGAGATACCACTTCACACCAGTCAGAATGGCCATCATAAACAAAGCAACAAACAAGTGTTGGAGAGGTTGTGGAGAAAAGGGAACCCTAGTGCACTGTTGGTGGGACTGCAGACTGGTACAACCACTATGGAAAACAGTATGGAATTCCTCAGAAAACCAAAAATGGAACTTCCATTGCTGGGATTATATCCTAAGAGCCCTGAAACACCAATCCAAAAGAACCTATGCACCCCAAGGTTCATAGCAGCACAATTTACAATAGCTAAGTGCTGGAAGCAACCTAGGTGCCCATCAGTAAATGAATGGACCAAAAAACTATGGTACATTTACACAATGGAATTCTATGCAGCAGAAAGAAAGAAGGAGCTCCTACCCTTTGCAACAGCATGGATGCAACTGGAAAGCATTATGCTAAGCAAAATAAGCCAGGCAGTGAAAGATAAATACCATATGATCTCACCTTTAACAGGAACCTAAACAACAAAACAAACAAACAAGCAAAATATAGCCAAAGACACTGAAATGGAGAACAGGCTGACAGTGACCAGAGGGGAGAGGGGAGGGAATTTCAGGGGAGAATTGGAAGGATTTACAGGAACAAATGTAAAGGACACATGGACAAAAACTAGGGGGGAGGTGGAAATGGGAAGGAGGTGGGGAGGAATGGGTCGGTGGGGTGGGATGGGAGTAAAGGACAAAAAACTGTACTTGAACAACTATTAAAATAAATTTTTTTAAAGAAATTAACATTAAGAAAAAAAGGAGGAAGTCTCCCAGAATTCATTGTGGCAGAGAGCAGGGAAGGGAGGCATCGAGCTTTCGGGGCAACTTGGCAGAATTTCTAGGAACAGCGTTTCATGCCCAAGGTTGGCAGCAGTCACTTCTCTGCTGGAACAGCCATCTATGTAATCAGTGTAATTCAGCCATTGTTTCTAAGTGCAAAACTCTCCTGGAAAGTTTCTGAAATACCTAATTGCCGTTGCTAGATTTATCCCCGCTAGAATGGATTCTGTTGTTTGTAACTAGCAGAGCCTGACTGATATAGAATCCAAAGGTTGACAGTCCTGTGTGAGTGTGAGTGTGTGTGTGTGTGTGTGTCTGTTTAAATTAATGAGTCTCCAAATGCCATTAATTTCTCCAAATTCATTTTAAAAGCCTAGATTGGCTGACAAAACAGAACTATTTGCTTTGATCGGTGTTTGCTTCTGAAAACCTTGAAGGAGATAAACAGAAGCTCAGCTTTCATAGAAGTCTGTGTATTTGACAACTGTTGGGAGTGTATGTACAGTAACCTTTTGTTTTATACAAACCTGACAAGAGAGTTACAACGACAAGCCTTTCTCAGAACATTCTTAAAGAATCATTTATTCTGGAAGCAATTAAGCCTGAAAGCACACTCAGTGTTAATGTTTATTCAGCATTTACTTGTCTTTTCTGTTCCACACTTTCTTGTCCTTCCTACAAGTTATTTTGTATTGTGGTAAATGTGTTTTGAGTGTTCTCAGCACACATGTGCTCTGAGAACACTCAAAAAGTGTTCTGAGTGTTCAAAAATACTCACTGCCTCTACCTAAGAAGGAATTATATTTTTCTTTCCAATTGTGTCAGTCTTGGCTATGTGACTTGATTTGGCCAATAGGAGGTGAGAAGTAACATGCAAGGTCTGTCTGGAAAAAGTCTAGCCATTGTTAATATAACAAGAATGGTTTGTGCAACATCAATGTAACCTGGCAGCCAAGGAGAGTGGACAGGAATGTGCATGCATAAACAATGATGACTTCACTGTACCAGTCAGTGGGGGCCATAGATGTCATTGAGTGAGCATGCGTACTGTGTGGCCATGAATCTGCATCACATTTTGTGTTAAGTTTGAACATTACCCCACAGAAACTATTCGGATGATTCACAAGTCCACAGATATGAGCCACTGGTGATTGGCAGTTCCATCACAACAATGCACCTGTTCATGCATCATGTCTCATGCAGAGTTTTTGGTGAAATGTCAAATCACCCAGGTGACTCTACAGCCCAGATTTGGCACCCTGAGACTTCTGACTTTTCCCAAAACTAAAATCACCGTTGAAAGGGAATAGATTTCAGACCATGGATGAGAGTCAGAAAAATATGACAGGGCAGCTGATGGTGATTGGGAGAACTGTGTTGTGAGGTCCCAGAGTGACTACTCTGAAGGGGACTGAGGCGTCATGTATCTTGTGTCTTCTTCAGTAAATGTATCTTGTACCTTCTTCAGTAAATGTCTGTATTTTTAATATTACATGACTGGATACCTTCTAGACAGACCCCGTATGTCACTTTTAGCTCTAAGAGCCAGTTTGGGCTTTGCCAAGTTCTCTCTTTCCTCTGCCCTGATATTCCTGGTAAAAGTTCTCAGTCAGTCTTGAGTCCCAAGGAAAGATGACTTGGAGCAGAGCCAAGCTACCCTGCAATGGACAGACAGCATAAACACAGGGAAGCAGAGCGGTAAACCACTGAAATCTAGAGCCCCTTTTGCCACAGTGTAACCTCACTTGTCATGGCTGGCATGATTATTAATTGCTTATTACTGATAATAGCTAGTATTCTGAAGCACTGTTTAGAAACTACACACTTGCATTCCTACATCATTCTGAGGTAGATATTCATTTCTTCACTTTATAGATGAGGACAAGAACTGAGGAGGTTAAATAACCTCACACCTGACTAGAAGCAGCATTGAGTTCTAGACCTGCATCAGTTTGACACCAGGGACTCCTGCTCTTACTCAAAACTACTATCACATCAAAAATCTCCTGGCAGATACAGCCAGCTCCATGTAACCTCCACGGCACTTATGATATCGTCACTAGGTTCATGAAAGTACTTGGAAAACGCTTACAGCCCACCAACTGAAGGGCAACAATTAAGTGACAATTTCTGAAGGTCTGAATAATGACAATTTCTGAAGGTCTGAATAATGACAATTTCTGAAGGTCTGAATAAATGAACAATTATTTATTCAATTCCAGCTGACAAATTCATTGTATAAAGTTGCTTAGAATCTCTCACAGAACACAGAAAAAGATGTAGACTGCACCCACAGAAACTATATGATGGAGCAAAATGAACCAGGCACAAGATTTAAAAGCAGACTGTGTAACAAACAGCACCAGACCCAGAGTCCAAGGGCATGCTCTCCAGTCTCTCCCACCACTGTGTGGCCATTATTTCAAGCTCCCTGAGGCTGTTTCCTCATCAAAAGAGACATTAATAAAACTGCTCCTGGGTGTCAAATGTGATAATGCAGGCGCATCACCTTCAATTCTATACTGGGATAAAATATCCAAACATGGAACCTGTATGACAGGGAAGTGACTGAAAAGATTCCTCTTCAGGGGCCCTGACCTCTGAACTTTGTGGCAGGGCACTTAGAGATAATAGGAGTTTTGAGTTACTGAAATATCTCTTTTACAGAATAGATAAGACACATTGATTTTTTAAATTTTATTAAAATGTCCTGATTTAAAATAACATACACCATAAAGACTATAAAATTCTAAAAGATTAAGGAATGCAAAACTGAAACATTTCACACACAATCTACAATTCAGGACCTCTTCTGGTGGACATACTGAGAGGTGATTTCTCCCTGTTTTCAAGGAGAGGCAGGGAACCCAGATGTAAACATTAAAGCTCTCGGCACTCATGTACACATTTTCGGTGAGGGCAAAGAATCCACTGCAGCCAACTGCAAAGGCTTCATGACATGAAGAGACTGTGCTCTCGCCGCTGAACTCCAGGTTTGGAAAGACCTTTAGGGCAAGAACAAGGAACTAGCACACACTGAGTACCTTCTGCACGGTGAAAACTTTACATAAATTATCTCTAATTTCCACAGCAACTCTGCAAGATCTAGTGCTAAAGAGGGTTGTATATCCTGTCCGGGACACACAGCTAACAAGTGACAAAAGCAACTCAAACTATTATCTGTCTGGCCCTCAAGTTCAGCCTCTTTCCACTAGACCAGGGGTTGTCAAACTACAGCTCATGGACCAAATCTAGTGCACCACTTTTATTTGGTAGTGCCTATGAGTCAATAATAGCTTTTACATGTTTAAAGTTTTTTTAAAGAATACTTTGTGACATGTAAAACAATGTGGAACTCAAAATTCAGTGTTCTGCTGGAACATACCAACACCTATCTAGTGATATATTGTCTGTGGCTGCTTCGGTGCAAGGACAGAGTTGAGCGGTTGTGATAACCCATATGGTCTCCAAAGTCTAACATATGTGCTACCCAGCCTTTTAAAGAAAAAAATTGCCCACCCCTGCTCCAAACCACATAGCCTATGGATGACCCAGCCCTCTCCTTTTATGAATTAGGAAACAGGAGTCCATGGAGTCTGAACAAATCTGCTCCCAATCAGCAATAGTGGGAGACACACAGGTCTGGCAAACGAGAAATGCTAAATGACACGCATGGCAGGTTGAGAGGGGTCACGGGTAGGTAGGACATGTGGCTGGCCATGATGGTGAGGATGAGTGGGGTGGGGAGGGAAAGCAGAGAAGCTGACCCACTATAAAGGGTCCAGGAGTTCACACTGAAAATTTAGACCCTGGTGGAAAAGCATAGAATCATTTTGGAAAAATGGAATGACAAGAGGCAGAGAAGATGCCCTCACCTGCAGCATGGAGGCTGAACGGGAGAGTGCTAAAAGGAGACAGAACCACCAACTAGCATGAGGCAATCACTCTCGGAACTTTGTCTTTCACTCAGTGACATGATATAAATGAAAACATGATACATAAAACTGCAAACTAGCCAATTGTATGGTGCCAGGATCAATTTTTTGGTTTTGATGATGAACCATATTATATAGGATGCCACCACTAAGGAAAGCTGGGTGATGGGTTCATGGAACTTCTATTTTCCAAACTTTTTGCTCATCTACAATTAAATTAAAATTAAAAGTTTAAAAACCTATTAGATTGAACTATATGAACTTGTTAATACTGGGGTGTTTTTGACCCACAAATACAGCAAACTTTGTATAGCTAATTCTATAACTAATCTAAAGGAAAGCTTTAACCTAATGAATTATATTTGAACCTGTCTGGAGAACTCTACTAACAGATGTAGGGTGGTCTCCGTGGAGTATGAGAACTCATCGGCTTTGTGGGGCAGCATTAGTCATGAGGCTTTCTCAGGGCTACTAGCTTCCTTCGCTCAAGCCCATCCTCACTAAGCAGCACTGGACTAGGAGCATGGGTACCCCAGTTCCCAGAAAGTCACATACCTTTTGAAATGCAGGCTTACACATCATTCCCTTAAAAGTTTCATTGTTACGGAATAGTCTGGGTAATTAAGTTTCAGGCTTTATAAAGCTGAGGATAGCCCTTAAGAGTGTGAGGGTCAAGTGTGAGTCTGCCATGGTGAGGACCTGACTACAGAGGAAGCTGCTCAACTCTGTGACCTGGCTTCTGAGTGGTCAGTGCAGGCTAAAGACATACAAGGATAGTGGACCTCAGAGGGACCCAAGTGAGAAGCGGAACCTTTTAGCAGCAGCTACGTAGAACCAACGATCCTGGTGCTCTGGCTGCCCTTCTGACATAGCCAGGAACTATGGGTGATATTTAGGCCAAAGAAGAGGAGCACATTGTCTATTAGGTCAAGTCTGACACAAGTGTTGGAAGCAATAGAAATTCTGGGACTGGATAGGAGGGTAAATAACCTTGGTGAAAATGCCAATAAAGTCCCTGCTAAAAACTGTCAAATAATTTGTTTTAGAAAGAGTTTTTCACTTTGTGTCAAAAAAAAAAAAAACCCATAAACTAAAACTAAACATCTTAAAATGAAATGGGGTGATTACTTTTCCCTTAATTATTTTACCCCATTACTACACACTTTTCAGGACTCAAAATATATATATTAGGGAGCGTTAAACATGTGGGTGAGAGAAAAGCCGACACAGAGCATGCAGCAGACAGCCAGTGAGGTGTGCATCCCGGGAGAGCACCGAGTAAGGGGGTGTGCCCATTTGCCGGGAGGGCACGGCAGAGGGCTGCACACTGGGCGGCTTACACAACAGGAATGTCTTGCTTCATGGCCAGAAGTCCCAATCTGAGGTGTCACAGGATTGCTTCTTTCTGAGGACTGCAAGGGAGATTCTGTCCCAGGACTCTCTCCTAGCTTCCAGGTGGTCTGCTGTAGCAGGAATATCTTTGGCATATAGAAGCCTCACCCTGATCTCTGCCTTCATCTTCACATGACATTCTACCTGTGCACGTGTCTGTGTCCAAATTCCTCTTTTTATAAGGACACCCACCCTATTGGACTAAGGCCCACCCTGCTGCAGTATGACCTCACCTAACTATTTACATCTGCAAAGCCCAGCATCAAAGAGGGTCACATCCTATGACTGGGCTTAAGACTTCAATGTGTGAATTTTAGGGGACCAATTCAGCCCATAACAAGGAGCAGAGAACAGTATTCACACTGAAACCTCCCAAACTCCTTCTCTCGTATGCACTCTCTTGGTGGTTGTCTGTAGTTACACCTCTTTCATCAAGTAGGAAATGTATTAAAAGTGGAATATCCGAAGCCTCAGGAAAGCTGCCAAAGGAGAGGAAATCTGATGCAAGTCACTGAAATCAAATAATTTTAATAACAGAAGGCACCCTGGCCTGGACATTGAAGCATGTGGGCTCCAGTCCTGGTTCTGACTCCACTCAACAGGAGAAGTTCGAGCACGACCAAGGGGTGCACAGCAGCTGCTCAGGGGCTCCGAGTGGGTCCACCTACCAGCAGAATCAGAAGCAGAGCCAGATCTCTTTTTTGCCTGGAACTTTCTGTGGTCTATCTCCATCGTTCTGAGATTCCAGGCTCAGACTTTCCAACTCAAACTGCATGCTTTTAATCTAACCTTCCTCCCAAACCCCTGACCCACCTAAAGATTAGTAAGTCACCCCATAATCTTTCCAGAAGGCCTGGTGGCTGGGCAGCCTGCAATTTCTGTGACTTGCATCACCCATCCCCACAGAGCATAGAACTGGTCTCAGCAGGACAATTGCTGGTATTTAGGAATCTCTGGATTTGCTCATCATAGCAAATGGTTTCCACAGCCACAGTCCTCAGAAGGCTGTCTGGACTCATGCTGAAACCAAGTGTGGGCAGTATTACAGGTTTGCCTAAAATCAGATCCAACACACCAAAGTTTGGTTACTCCCACTCCTGTGCCCAGCGAGGATCCCCACAGGGGTTCCACACCTCTGAAAATGGAAAAAGCACTAAAACCTTAACCATTCACCTTCCCTCTGACTGAGCCATTTTCCACTCCCAAACAGCACAAGAAGTCCTTTTTCTTTCTCCCTATGAGAACTGTCTGAAAAAGGTTAACACAGATTGCTAGTTAGCATTAACCACAGTGAGGGAATATGTAAGATATTAATGTCACTTTTTTATATAGCAGTGTGAGCATTTGAGGATAATAATAAACTCTTATTTACAGGGTCAAACACCACAATATGTACATATCGCTCAAGTGTGTTTGCAAAATAGGCAATAACTGCTCTAAATAGACTGTCTCAGAATGACTAATAAATAATAAGCATCTTGCCTTCACAATTAACAACAGAGAAGAAGCATATTATTTGGGACACTACAGTAAGAGGTAGGTTTCATTGGGAGGGGTGAGGGCCATAACAGGATGGGCTCTTGTCCTCATGTTACTCTCCATAGAACAGGGAGGCAGGGCCACATAAAGTCGTGGCAAGAGCAGAGCCTGCACAGTAAACATTGCCTGAACTTCAGAATGTAGATCTGGAAAGAACCTTCATATCCCTTGAACTCCAGCCTGCCTGGTTCTCAATTTGCAGTAACTTGCCCAAGTTCACACAAGGCAAAGCAGGAAATACCCATAGAAACTTTTCAGTCAGGGACGTTTAGATTCTGGGGATTTGGTAGAAATACAATGGCCTTGGAGGCCAGAGCACTCACCCCCAGGTCTGCTCCTGCATGACATAGGATAAATCACTAAACCTCATGGCATGTTCCTCTGTATTAGAAGTGGCAGCAGCTACTTCATGCTGCTATAGGGATTAAATGTAACGGAATTGTACAAATGTAAAATGATAGCAAATAAAATACGTCCAGCAATAATGTAAGAAATGTTAGATTTTTTTAAAGTGATGCTGTTACTCTGATAAAAAATCTGAGAGAACTAGTTGTTTTCAAAGTTGATCAATACCACCACCATCTTTGCAGCACCAAATAGCTTCCCCTAGCCTCACAATAACACCAGATACTTATTTAGACCTTTTCTGGTTTCCAAATCCCTTTAAAGGAGCCATCTGAGTTGATTCTCACTACGGAAACCAAGGGAAAAACCAAAATTCACAGAAGGGAGCAATGTCCCCAAGGTCACCAAGTTAATGAATGGCAGGGCTGAACTTCCAAATCTGCATGGTTCCAAATCTGTGTTTCCGTAGACAAAACCGCATGGCCTCTGGAAATAAACCGGCTAGTTTGGGCAGATCAGAATCACTAAGCCACTGCCCACTGTGGACAAAGATTCGTCAGGACCAGGACTGCTGCTGGGCTTGTTTGTAACGTGGTATGGAGAGTTCTAGAGGATGGGGTTGAGTGCCCAGCCTTTCTCCATGCAGCAAGGATCTCGCACAACCATTCCAAAGGGAGACCCTCTATCCCAGCTTCACTCTCAGGGTAGCAGGCAGTGAGGCTAGTCAGATGTCCCAGATCTCACAGCCTCCCTCAGGTTATCATCAGCTCCGGTAACAGTACAAATCCCTGAGCCCTTCCCAGTCCCTGATCCTGGATCCCAGACCTGCACATAGTACCAATAATCCTGTCCCTGCATAAAGACACATGTCCAAGTACCAAGTCTCTGATAGATCATGGAGGGAAAGAAATCAATCAAGTACCCAGATATTTGATTTGTGCGGTGCCAATAGTGTACACTTGTGAAATTACTCAGATGAATATGTAAATTTGGTCTTTATCAGAATATTTTTTCACTGTAAAGAGAACCATAAAGACACAAAGAAAGACTCTCTGCTACTCAGTTTTCTAGTGTTAAAACTGCAGTTATTTCTGGAAAGCATTTTGGCATTATCCATCAAGTGCTTTAAAAATGTTAACACCCACTGGCCCCATCACTTCCTTTCTGAGAAACATGAGAAATTCAGACAAAGAAACGTTCATGGAGATATCTTCCCTAGCGACTGGGAGGAGTTAGCCATAATGCCCGTGTTCACTAGGAAAAGGAAATGTGCCAGGTGTTCACAATGATTGTCTCTCAGCAATGGGAGTATACTCCAACTTTGTTTTTATCTTTTTGTGTCTTTGTCTTTTTCAAAATTATCTTCAGTGAGAAACAACTCAAATATCCATCAACAGATGAATGGATAAACAAAATGAGATGTAAATGAGATATATACAGACAATTGAATATGATTCAGCCTTAAAAAGGAAGTCAGTTCTCACACGTGCTACAACCTGGGTGAGTCTTGAGGACATTATTCTCAGTGAACTCAGCCAGTCACAAAAGGACGAGTACAGTATGTCCCATAATACTTATATGAGTTTCCTAAAGTAGTCAAATTCATAGAGACAGACAATGGAGCAGTGGTTTGCAGGAGCTGGGGGAAGGAAGGCCTGGGGAGTCAGTGTTTAACAGATGAAGAGGTTCGGTTTGGGAAGATGAAAAGGTTCTGGGGACGGATGGTGGTGATGGCTGCAGAACAATGCAAATACTCTTAATGCTATGGAACTGGTTAAAATGGCAAATTAATGTTATGTCTCTTTTACTAAAATAGAAAACTTTAAAGAAGAATATCTATAATGAGTATGTGTTTTACTCTGATACTCAGGGAAGAAATAAAATCTAAAAAATTAAATGAAAACCCTAGTTTTGATTAGATGGCCTCCCTTCTAGCTTCAGCCTTCCCTGCCTTCACGCCAAGTTCAACATTCAGCTTCAGCATAAACATGGTGAGTGCCCCAAGGCTGAGCTAAAGAGAGATCTTCAGGCTCAAAACTCAGATGGATGGAGGGGCTGTTAATTAAGTAGAAAGAATTAAGACTGATTATTTTTATTTTTTTATCCTCACTGAAGGACAGGATTATTGATTTTAGAGATGGGGGAACAGAAGGAGAGGGAGAGAAACATCAATCGGTTGCCGCTTGCAAGTGCCCCTGCGGGGGGCCTGAACCCTCAACTCAGGCCCGCGCTCTACTGCTCTGATGGCTCCAGTCAGGGTCCAACCTGAAGCCTTTGAGTTACACGGGAGCTCCAACACACTGAGCCACACTGGCCAGGGCAAGCCTAATTATTTCCTTTTAATAAGTTTTTTTATATTTTATACTAAATACTAACCCTCCCCCTTAACAGAGTGGGGAGAGGAGAGAGAAAGAGAGGAAAAATAAAGAAAATTACAAATTTAAACTCAGTGCTTTATGGTAAAAGACATAAAAATGTTCATAATCATAAGAAAGAGGGTAGTGTCACATTACCTGTGAATTCCTATATTATGTCACATTTGTTCCATTTATTTTTTAATAGGAAATTTTTAAAGATTTTATTCATTTTTACAGAGAGAGGAAGGGAAGGAGAAAGAGGGAGAGAAACATCAATGTGTGGTTGTCTCCTGCACACTCCCCATTGGGGACCTGGCCTGCCACCCAGTCATGTGCCCTGACTATGAACCTGTGACCCTCTGGTTCGCAAGCTGGCACTCAGTCCACTGAGCCACACCAGCTGGGGCACATTTGTTCCATTTAGATGAGTGACAATACTTGGCAAAATGCGCTATCCCTTTCCGTGCGACGATCTGAAAAACAAAGAAGCAGCAGAGTCGTGACTGTCAGGCCGCTGCCGCTCCAGGCCGGCTGTGGTTGGAAGGCCTGTTGCTTACAAATCAGCTGGAGAGCTGTGGTGACATGTTCCACTGCTTTTAGCAGGTACAAACCAACAGGGTAAAATAAAATGACTACAAATTGCAATGTGATGCACTTGTGTTCTTGTATTGATCAATTAGCAAGTATTAGTACTCGCTCTATGTTCAATGCAAAATTTTTATTGTGACAAAATAGACATAATATTTTAACCATTTTTTAGTGCACAGCTCACTGGTATCGAGTACACTCACATTGCTCTGCAGCCATCCCCGCCATCTATCTCCAGAACTTCTTCATCTTCCCACACTGAAACTCTGTGCTCATTAAACACTAATTCCCCATCACCACCACCCCCAGCCCCTTGTAAGCACAATCCTACTTTCTGTCTGCATAAGTTTGACTACTCTAGGTACCTCGTGGATGTAGAATCACACAGTATGTGTCCTTTTGTGTCTGGATTACAGCAATCAGCATACTGTCCTCAAGGTTCACCCACACTGTAGCTTGAGTCAGAATTCCCTTCCTCTTAGCCCTGGCTGGTGTAGCTCAGTGGATTGAGCACGGGCTGCGAACCAGGCATCGCAGGTTCGATTCCCAGTCAGGACACATGCCTAGGTTACAGGCCGTGTCTCCCAGCAACCGCACATTGATGTTTCTCTCTCTCTCTCTCTCTCTCTCTCCCCCCTCCCTTCCCTCTCTAAAAAAAAATAATAAATAAATAAAAAATTTAAAAAAAAAAGAATTCCCTTCCTCTTTAAGGATGAATTATATTTCATCATTTGTATATACCACTTTTTACTTATACATTTATTCATTGATGGATTCTTAGGTTGCTTCCACCTCTCAGCTGTTGTGAATAGTGCTATGAGCATGGGCGTACAAATAGTCAATGCAAGTTTTAAAAATTGGTGAGCTGCTTATGCCCAGGAAAGTTAAGTAGGTGACCTCTATCTCACTGGTGCCAAGAAATCACTAATTTCATGGAATCAGAGCAGGAAACTGTTATAAAATCATCATCTATATTTTTTAACAGATGAGGAAATGGACATGAAGCGACTTAACTAGGAGGTTTGTAAAATGTTTAGTTTCTACACTTTTCGAGTCAAATAACCCCTCTCCCAGGCAAAAATATCTACCCAACTTGCCTTGCCACATACCTCAAATTCCCCACACCAGAGATGAATTGACTTAGATGAAGGCACTGGAACTTTTAACAGGAATCTTCTAGTAAAACAAAAATAGGTCTGAGGGAAAGTCATTATTGTCCCCTATGCCTTGCCTTGAAAGACCGGTTTTCCACAGGACAATAAGCTCAGTGGGGTTCTGAGGGAACACAGACTGCAGAGGAGAGCTCAGTGAAAGGACCGGAGGTGGTGTCCCAAAGGATCAGGAGACCAGCATCTGCTGAGGAGCTCCAAGCATCCAGGGGCAGTCCATACCAGCGCTGTGTCTTAAGACCCAGAAAAGTGAAGTTAGAAAAAGCTACCGACCTACTTGAGCAACATTGCCACTTCTCTCTGGCTGGCTCCTTACTATCTATCTGCTTCATGCCAAAGTGTAGGTCTTCCATAAGTGACTTGGGACCATGAGTCAATTCTAAATGTTAATAAAATATTTTGCTAGGTTTCCTCAGCTGTATAGGAATGGCATTTTTTTTCCTGTTAGTAAAAATAAAATGTGCTCAAGTTTATCACTAACTGTGGAGTCACTTTGCTTCAGTAGGCTGCAATCTCTCATTCAGATGTGCTTTAGGATGGAGCTGAGGGAGCTCTGTCAAAGGTAGTGTTCAGAGACCAGGAGTGCTCTGTGATAACTCCATGATTAGCACAAACATCTGAACATTCCTCAGATCAGAAAGTGCTTACTGTAGGTGCAGTAAGTGTATTGGCTTCACAATAACAAGGTTGATTCCTAAGAGGAATGTTATTTCTACGTCTAATCCAGTGTTGTGTAGTGGTTCCACTAAGCCTGTGTAAGAAGTTTGAAAATAGTATTATGGTATCCCGAGGAAAGCAGATGCATGCAAATATATTTGACAATCGATACAAATAATGTATAGAGATTTTTGCAATCCTGAAAATCAAGGCCAGTGACCCCAGAGACCCTTTTACTTGTTAAAATAACAACAATTAACCAGGTAGTAGGACATAAGATTTACTGTTACATCTGCAGAGAAGTCAAGAGGATACTGAAATTGAGTAATTAAGGCAGAGCAAGATATTAGTAATTAGGGAAGTTTATTCACATTACCTTTACAGATTCTGAAACTAGGAATCTATCACGCTCTCATGAAAATCCAGAACACAGTACTTCCAGGGTTCAGCCGTAATAATGTGTATAGTATCTGATAAGTAAGTCCACACTAACAAAATATGTTCACACTAAATTAACCTAAACAATTAAAATAGCAACATTAATCCAATTCCCATTGTGGTGATGTTTAGTTTGCATCATTGGCAAGTCAATTGAGTAAACATCTGTTCTATTCTCTCACATTTCCCAGTAGAACCAGCTCACATTACCTATTAAAAGCCTCCCCAGAGGTCTTATCCTCTGTCTCACACAGCAGAGGGAAGCACCCTGGGCTGCTTTCAGCTAACCCCTCGCTGACAGGGCCCGAAGCAGTCTTCCCTATGGATCCTGTCATGTTGTTGGCCACCACCAAGGACTGGGTCAGGATAGTCAGGGATGCCAACAAAGGTTTAAAAAATTATGTATACAAAACACACTATATTAGCACATTCTTGTATAAAAGACTATAGAAGGAAGAACAGAACATTCCTTTTGTTGGTTTGGTATACTGTATTCTTCTAGCACTTTTTCTAAGCATATTTGTACATGTCCTTTTCACTGTTCTACTGCTACAGTAGTGTGTTTTGTTTGGGAAATAAGGCTCAGATCCTAGGTCTTGTGTAGGTTCCCTATAGGCTTTTTAGCAGAAATGGAAGATGGGTTGGCCACTAGACTGCCCCCTCAGAACTTGCCCCTTCAACCTCTCACTTGAGTAAAAGTCACATAGAAGCAAAGCAACTGCCTGTCTCTACAAAATGCTGTGCCAGAAGGGGTTGGCTCTGGCAAGACCAGAAAGCATGCTGGAGACCAGAGATCCAAATAGAGGTAGCAAGGGAGATCAAAGGCCACATCTAGGAAGGCCAGAGCGGGAGACTGCGGACTGAGCTGCAGTACAGAGCCAAGGGCCCAGAGTAAAAGGAGAGATGGAGTACAAACATGCAAGCGAGGGGGTGATGTGTGGGCTGGTCAGCCAGATTTAAAAAGTTCAGGATGGAAAAGACCAAAGAACAGACCACGGGAACCTGGGGAAGGGAACAGGAAAGTGGGGAAAGAAGAAGACAGCTGTTGAGAGAAGAAGAAGACAGCTCTTAGACTTGCCCCAGCAGGCTCTGGGCGGGTGCGAACAGCAAGGAGTCCCACATGACCCACAGTGGGTGGAGGGTGATGCGGGCATAGAAATGGGGAAGTCAGGGCCTGGGCGGCTTTGGAAGGCATGGGTGAGATAAACATGCTGAATGGAGAACGGAATAGTAGTCTTTTCTTCTGGTTCTTTTTCCTCCCTTACACTGTTTAGTATAGTGAATTCATGAAGGAGAGGTTTGTCTAGGTGAGAAAGCAGGTTACTTGCATCTCCCTAAAGAGCCCCCAGCCCACCATTCTTCAGGTTATCACCCTTGCCTAACTTCTATTCCCTACTGTGCTCTGGGCTTCCTAAGAAAAGTCCATCTGTCTTTGACCCCGCTGTAATACTTTATAGAGAATTCAAAGGAAATTTCAGGTTTGAAAAATCTCCATCCTTCATACCTAACTTAGAGTGGCATCTGCAACTGTGGTCATAACAACAGAGGCTCTGGAGCCCACTTAAGTTTTCCAAGGGCAACCCACCCAGAGAAGGCACAATGCAGACTGCTGGGAGAAGTACCTACCAATGATCATGGGATGGAATCTGTACAATATGTCCTGGTCACAGCCAAGCCGCAGGAAGGAAAAGAGGAAAAAAAAGAATAATGAGGAGAGGCTATGCAAAAAAGACAGAAATGGGAAATTCCAGGCCATCTTCATAGAAAGCCCTTACAAAAATGTAAGTGGAAGATATGCCTAGGGGAGAAAAGAAATGGGAGACAAAACCCCAGGATTTAGCAAGCTTAGGAGCTGCACAAAACATTTGGAAACACTGTGATTCTTTTGTGGCATGAGAGCAAATATGAAAGTTGACAGATTAAATTGGGATCTTGAGTGGCATTGTGCAGACCCAAACGTAGAAGAAGATTCCACAGGTCCTTGCAGGGACCTGGATTCAAGGTCAACCAGGTGACTCGTCCAACCAGCCAGACTGATTGACTGACAAAAGGCTGTGAGGACATCCATTTTAGCCAACGTCCAGAACAGTAAAAGTCAAGAGCAAAGATGAAGTAAAAAAGTTGTCAAGGAAAAAGCAGGCTTTGCCAGGAGTGGGAGTTACGGCCTCTGGGAGCCTTCATCCCACTCCAGTCTGTCCAAAAACCAACAGTAGAACAAGTTTCTTAAAAACAAGTGAACATGCAGGAGGGAGAGGGGAAATGTTGGAAGCATTTGCAATGTAAAAATGATAGTTATAATAAAGCCACTTGGCTGCCTCCACTGTTGGAGATGCATTGAGGAGTCAACCAAGGACAGGCCTTCCTGGGGACCAGCAGCCCGTCTCCCAGAGTTCTGGGACACCCTGTCCCACCGGGCACTTGTGAAGGTGCCATGGTGGGAGGTCCTTGCCAGTGTAGGAGTCAGTTTGTCACTGGGCAGTTGTGAGCCTGTATATAATTCCAGGAGAATAATAATTATTTCACTGTATTCTCTCTCAGGGCTCCAATCTGCCACGAACACTTTCCCCTTGTTTTTGTCATAGGGAGATTCATATCCTGAATTCCAGCTTTTCTGAAGCAGTGCCTGGGGCTCTAATTTTGAACAAGGAAGTATGACTTGAAAACTTTTTTTGAGGAGTTAGAGGTAAGAATTGGTGGAGGAGAGATGAGGAGAAGGGATTGAGAGAGTCAAGAAATGAGAACACATAGATAAGAAGAGGGGAATGAGAAAACCAAAAAGCCACTCATTTCATTGGATTTGCTTTTTTTAATTTCTAATTTCAGTGCACTCTGCTTTACTGCATTTCCCCTTAGCAAGAAAACCCAGTGTCTCCCACCCCACACTATGTAATTAGCTCCAGCACCTCAACCTTAATTTAACACCACCTCTACGAAAAGGAAATAGGGTTAAAGCCTCCAGTGGCATTTAAAAGAAAAACAACTAGAAAGCTAAGTTTTAGTGATATTAATTCTTAAATAATGTGTGCCACTTAAATACAGGTATTTGATTTTTAAAGTTTTTATGATTACTTCACCCAGTTCAGGTTGAGTAAAACCATTTTTGTCTGAAATGGTTTTGCACCTGGCTGGTATAGCTCAGTGGACTGAGCACGAGCCTGCGAACCAAAGGGTCCCTGGTTCAATTCCTAGTCAGGGCACATGCCTGGGTTGCAGGCCAGGTCCCCAGTGGGGGGCCACATGAGACAACCACACCAATATGTTTCTCTCCCTCTCTTTCTCCTTCCCTTCCCCTCTTTCTAAAAATAATAAACAAACAAGTGAATGAATGAATAAATGAAATGAAACGGTTTTGCAGACAGTGATTGTTAACTAATTGTTTTGTTACACTTCGTGCCATACGAATTCACTGAAAAGCAGATGGAGAAAGATCAGCCAGGTCAGTTTCCAGGCATCGCCCTCTCCCCAACATGACAAGCTTGCAGAGCACTCTGTGCCTTTGGCCTGTCCCCCAGGGACCTGAATGCCTGCCTCTCCCAGGAGGATTTGCCGGCATTTATCTGGAGCAGACGCTCCAGGAAATGACAGACACAGAGGTGGAGGCAGGTCCTTCTCTTTGAAAAAGTGGTTGCCTCCTGCTTCAGCATGTTTTCCAGGAGTCTCAGGAAGAGGGACTCCTCTTTGAGTCCCTTGTACTTACTCCTTCCGTGTCCATCTAATGGACATTGGTTGCAGCTCTGTACTGGGCAAGGAGCTCAGCCACACATTGGGAATAGCGAGACGAGTTATCCTGGGCCTCCAGGCTCACTGGGCAGTGGGATGGTCAGACGGGAAGGCAGTTACAACCCAGTATAGAAGGTGCTGGGACCGAAGAGAAGGCAAGATTACATGTAAGCACGACAGAGTGGGGCTTAAACCAGACTGGGGCGGAGCAGGAGTCAGGGAAGACTGGCTGAAGGAGGTGACACTAGCACCAACATCCATTCAACTGATATTGAGTGTTTATCATGTGCCCCGAGCTGCTCTAAGGACTCAGATAGAGCAGTGGACCTGACACACAAGGTCCTCCTCACTAGAAACTTACATTCCAGGGGGAAGAGACCCACTAATGCACAGAATAATGTGACAGAGAGTGACTTCATGGCCAGGGAAGCTTGAGGAAGTGGTGTTTAAGCTGAGGCTTTAATGATTAGAAGGAGGGAGGGGTTTTTCAAGCAGGGGAAATGGCCTACAAGGACAGGCTTGGTGTGCTATTGGAGTGGGGGGGGAGGGGGGGAAGGACCAGTGTGGCTAGAATTTAGTGGGCAAGGAGCCGTGTAAAGGGGCTGAGATAAGCAAGTACCAGATCACACCAGGCTTTACAGATTGGGGTTGCAAGTTCAGATTTTATTGTATACATCATGGGAAATTGTTAAAAGTTTTTAAGCCAGAAAGTGACATAATTAGATTTGTGTTGTAAAACCCAGCTGCTTGGGCAGATGAGGGAATGGGGAGAAGAGTGATGAAAGAAGCAGCACATACAAAGGCTCTTGAAGAGATAGCCCATTCCAAGGGTTGGGTGCAGAGGACCAGGTGGGATGCAGAGAGGTGAGGCTGGAGATGCAAGCCAGGGCCAGACCCCCAGGGTGGTAATGTTGCACACTGGATTCAGTGGCTTCAGCCTGAAGGCTCCAGGCAGGCTCTGGAGGCCTTGAAGCAGGACTGACATGATCAGGATTAACTAGGCTCACCCAATAGCTTTTGGATTAGTGGGCAGTGGGAAGGTCATGGATTCCCCAAACAGCAAGGACCCAGCATGTGAATTAAATTATACCCTTAACAACCCAAAATGTATATTATCTTTCAGAGTTACCAAAATGTATTAATAGTTACCACATTCTTACACATGAAAAACAATGGTTTTCTCATTCTCCAGGGTTCGCTGGGTAGAGAGAAATAACCCCCAAGGTGATTAATATCACTACTTTATTGTTATTGTTACTTACCTTCCTACTGCATCTCACACTGATCACTCACTTCCTTCTTCAAACTCTAGATTATTCTGACATTCCTTCTTCTTCCCGCTGCTCCTTTTCGGATTGTTTTTCTTCTTTATCCTCCCACTCCTGAGGGCATCCTCAGAGCCTTGGCCTCAGTTCCTCCTCCCCAGTCTCACCCCTGCGGCTGTCTCAGCTATTACTTCTCTGTGAATGACTCCCACACCCTCCTCTGCTGCCCCACCCCCTCCCTGAGTGCCACACCCCGGTTTCCAACCTTGGTGCCCCATTAGATGTCACAGCAGCCTCTCAGGTTCTGTGGGAGTCAGTCTTCTCGGCATCTTCACCAAACCATTTCCTTCTTCTGAAGTTCTCCTTGAGTGTGCAACCCCTATTCACCCAGAGCAGAGTCCCCAATCATTTTCGACTCTTTTCTCTCCCTGGGTCTCCACACCCAATTGGTCAGCTAAGTCCCTTCTCTGGTTTCTCCTCAATGTCTTCGGAACACATCCCTCCTTTTCTGTTCCACAGCCACTATCCCAACTGCAGCTGTCCTTCTACACCGTTGGGAGTGCCCCACACTCGGTCTCCTGGTCTACAGCACACTTCCTTTGTCTCCAGGTGCTCCCTCAAGTCCCAACACCACCTCCAAGTGGGCCTCATGCTACTCGGAGTAAAAAGAAGCCACTCGATTTGGAATTTCTCGCTTTTCATCCCAAAATATGAAGTCAACATAGATGAAAATATGGAATACGACAAAAAGCAGCAAGCAAAGCAAAAGTTTTACTATGGTAAACTCGTGATAAAATCTAAACACTTTTGTCCCACATGGTAGACAACAGCTGCCTGAGACTGCTGAGCCCTGGGAATGTGACCAGTGCAAACTGAGATGTGCTGTAGATGGAAATCATGCCTTCAAAAGACTTTATATAAGAAAAAAAATGAAAACATACTATTAAAATTAATTTTCTTTTTCTCCTTGTTTATTTTTAATGTGTCTGTGGCTACTAGAAAATTTTAATTATATATGCAGCTGGCATTTGTGGCTAACATTGTATTTCAAATGGATGGCATAAATAATTGGGGGTGGTATGCTGTGACACTTGCTGTAACTGCTCAGAAACTGTTCCTCAGGGAACAAGGGGATGCAGCAGTGGAAGTACAGATAGCCCAACGGAAAGTGGGCAAAGGGTGTGAACATACATTTCTACAAAGAACATATACAAATAGCTTATGTTCAACAACATTACTCATTAAGGAAATGCAAATCAAAGTCACTAGGATGACCATATCGGAAAAAATGGAAAATTACAAGTGTTAGGGAGGATGTGAAGAAATCGGAGCCCTTGTGTTTGCTGTAGGAATGTACGATGGTGCAGCCACTGCAGTAAACAGTTTGTGGTCCCACAAAATGTTAAATGCGAAGCTACCACACAAACCAGAAATTTCTTTCACTCCTAGAGAAATGAAAACATATTCACACAAAAAGTTACCCAAAAATGTTCACAGGTGCATTATTTGTAACAGCTAAAAGGTAGAAACAACCAAATATCCATCAAATGATGAATGGATAAACAAAATGTGGTATGTCCATAAAATAGGTATCAACCTTAAAAACATTATTCTAAGTGAAATAAGCCAATCACAAAAAACCGCACAATATCCTTTATATGAAATATCCAGAATGGAAAACCTGCAAGCAGAAAGTAGACTGTGGTTGCTTAGGGCCAGGAGTGGGGAGCTTGAAGAAAAATGGGGAGTGACAGCTAATAAATATAAGGTTTTTCTGAGATGGTGAAAATGTTCTACAATTGAATGTGGTGGAGGTTGCACAAGAAACAGATAATAGTTGTCACTTCTAGAAAGGGAACTTGACAACTAGGAGACAGGGGTACCCCTGTATACATATTTTTACTGTATATCCTATATGCATATTGAATTTTGTAGCACATATATAATAACATTCACAGATAAAATATTTTATAAGAAATTACATTAGCAATGGCAAAAGTCATAACTATAGATCTGATAAAAATTCAAGAAGAATTCAGAGAACCCAATTTAAATGTTTGTACCAATACATATATAAATCTAAAGGGTAGGTTTTAGGAAAATACAAATGTTAAAAACTGTCTCAAAGAAAAGACAGAAAAACAGACTAGGCTAATGGGCAGACAAGGAATTAAAAAAGATAGCCCCGGCCTGTGTGGCTCAGTTGGTCGGGCATCATCCTGCAAGCAAAAGGTCATCTGTGCACTCCTGGTCAGGGCACCTGCCTGGGTTGTGATCGGTCTCCAGTAGGGGCCTATGAGAGGCAACCAATCAATGTTTCTCTCCTCTCTTTCTCCCTCCCTTCTCCTACCTCTAAAAATAAATAAATAAATAAAATCCCTTTTTAAAAAGAAATCAAAAAGGTAACCAAAAATATACCCTTTCCAAAGAAGGGAACATCAAGTGCAGATAGGTTTATAGGTGATTTCTTCCAATCTCTCAAAAACCAGATAATTCTTACCTATAAACTATTTCCAGACCCTAACCCAAGGCATCCTCACTCATTTAATAGGAATAAATACCATCGTACTAAGAAATGAGTAAGAAGAGCAAAATGGACCGGAGCATGGGAGCACACTAGTGGTTTTGTTTGGCCCATAAAATGGGCTCTATCAATTTTTTAAATTAAAATATAGTTGATCTATTTATTAATTTTGACTGAATTTGTTGCCAACATTTTAAAAATAATTTTTTTCATAAAAATCACACTGCAATAAAACATGTACAATGATTGTAATGAGAGTAAAATAATATTTATATATTTTTAACTTTAAATTTTTTTTTATTATTGTTCAAGTACAGTTGTCTCCATTCCCTCCTATCACTTCCCCCCAACCCAGCCACCCTCACCTCCCACCCTCGATCCTACAGTACCTTTACATGATGGAATACTACGCAATAGAAAGAAAGAAGGCATTACTACCCTTTGCAACAGCATGGATGGATCTGGAGAGCATTATGCCAAGTGAAATAAGCCAGGTAGTAAAAGACAAATACTATATGATCTCACCTCTAAGTGGAACCTAATTAACAAAACAAACAAGCAAGCAAAATATAACCAGAGACATTGAAATTAAGAATATAAGTATTCTTAATTTCTATGAATCAATATTGGTGAGTGTGATGATGGTGACGATCACTAACATTTATCAAGCACTTAGGCTGTACCAGAACCTTTTTATATCTTTTTCATCATAGGAGAAAAAATACCCAAACTTTATAGAGTGAAAAACAAAAAAATATTTTTGTAAAAAAAACAAAAATGGGATAACATTTTTATTCTCAGATTTGCAAAACTTAAAAACTGAAAATAATCAGTGAGAATATGAGAAAATAGTTTTATTCTCCTTTGGTGGGAATGTGAGTTGGAAGACAATTTGAAGATAATTATTAAAATGTAAATGTGTATACCTTCGAACTCCAAGAAATCCATTGCTCTATGTCTGCCCCAGGGAAATACTAGAAAATGTATTCAAATGGTCATGATATTAGTTTTCTATTGCTGCATAACAAATTACCACAATTTTTGCAGCTTAAAGCAACACAAAATTATCTCGGTTTCTGAGGGTCAACAGTCAGGCACATTTTAGTTGAGTCCTCTGCCCAGGATCTCACAAGACAAAAGTAAAGATGTCGGCCTGTTGTGTTACAATCTGTAGGTTCAATTCAGGAAAGATCTGCTTTTGAGCTCCCTCAGCTTGTTTGCAGAATTTCCTTGCAGTTTTGTAGGGAGGTCCTGTTTTCCTGCTAACTGTCAGAGACAGACCACTCTCAGCAACTACAGCCCACTCTCAGGAGCTTGCCAAGTGACCCCCTTCTTATTCTCCTCACACTTCAAATCTTTCCCTTCAGAGATTGCTTTTGTGGGATTCCCTGCTTAAACCAGGCCCACCCAGAATAACTCAGGCTCATTAATCTAATCATAGAAGTTGTATATGGCACCCTATTCAAAGGACTGTATGAGGAAAACAAGGTTTCTGGTTGAAATTGGCCCCAGCACCCCTTCCTCAAGGTCATCCATTTAGGTACACAGGGTGTCACTTTAGGTTCTGAGGACAATATTCTCAAAATTTCAGGGGATGGATTGTGATATGGTCTGTGCTCCAGTTGGGCAGCAGAGTCCTGTCCTGGGACAGGCCTTATGGGATCCCACTACAATCTCTTACTCATTAGGGGGTGGACTCTCAGGGCCCCTCCTTCCAGGTGAGACACCCTGTTCCTTGCATTGGGTCCTTCTGGATGCTGATTAAACTTCTATCGCCTATTGTCACACTTGCAACTGACCATCTTCTTCCTCTTGAGAGGACCTTCCTCCCTCCCAACTGCTGCAATGGGACTCTCCCAGAGTCTGCTCCACCCCTTCCTGCTGCAAGAGTGCTGGCTCCCTGGTGGGTGCCCCCTGGAGGGGGTGAGCTGGGGTGGGGGGGTGGCGGGGCCACCCCCAAACAGGGGTGTAGTGGAGACAAGGGGGAGGCAGATTGTTGTCTATTTGTTCACCTATTGCCCAGTTCCTGAGCTCTTCTCTGGGCTGACTGCTGAGTCAAGTGCTGGGCTGGTTGTGATGGAGAGGAACTCACAGTCTATCAGGGAAGCTCAGTCTGCAAGCAAATGATCTGGTATAGACGCTGGGTGCTGGGAAACAGACACACAGATGAGGGGATGTCTGACAACACAGAAAGGCAAAGCTCCCACAAGAGGAGGAACCTGGAAAACTGAGAAGGGAATTCATTTGCTGCCTCATGAAGCAAATATTGACTGGGCCCCTATTTTGTGGCAGGCACCAGGGATGCAATGATAAGCAAAATCAGATAAGGTTCTGCCCTCATGGAGTTTAGCGTCTATTGGGGGAGACAGATTATCAATCAAATAAGCACAGAGATAAAGAATACGGAAAAACTGTAGGAAGGATGAGGGAGCATGGGGACCTGGCAGAGGACCTGGCTGGTCTGGGTGTGGAGGAAGAACTGAGATTTGAAGAAGCAGTCAGAGTTAGCCAGGTGTAAAGTGGTTCACTGAGTGCATTTCTGGCAAAGGGACAGAGCTGGTGAGGGCTCAGTGGTTTGGGCGAAACCAGGCGTCCAAGGAGCCATGGCTGGAGCACAGCCATGGAGAAGGGCAGAGGCCAGGATAAGGATTTGTTTAGGCTTTCTCTTAGGCATGATGGGAATCCAAGGTCCGGTTTTGAGCAGGGGACAGGATGGTACAGAGTAGGTGCAGGACCAGATTCTGGCAGCAAAATAGGGGATTACAGAGTATGAGAGTAGAAGCAGGAAGTCAATATTTATTTATTTATCTATATATCTATTTATTTATTTATTTATAATAGGATTCTATTGTATGTATTGTTTTGTAACTTGCCTTTTTAAGAAAACTTATTATGTCATATTGATCTATCTCATTCAGTTTGATGATGCCTCCCAATATTCTGTAGTATAGATGTATATGGTCTATGCAGCAATTTGTAGTTTATTTGAAGATTTCTAAGTTGTTATTAATTTTTCATTTTTACAAACTCTACTTGGCAGAAACATCCTTGAACATGGGTGTGGTAGGTAGAATTCTGAAATAGCCCTAAGATTCCCACACCCATTCCATACCCCCAATTTTGAGAATATTGTCCTCTGCACCTGCAATGACACCTCATGTACCCAAATGGGTGACCTTGAGGAAGGGGTACTGGGGCCAAGTTCAACCAGAAACTTGTTTTCCTAATACAGTCCAGAGGGAGGAGGAATATGAGCCAGCTGGAGAGAAGACCAAGGTCAACAGCCACGTGGCTGTGTCCTGTCCCAAGGACTAGGCTATAACACTGAGACTCCAGAGCAGAAAAGGGCAGAGCAAGCAGTCAGTGTGAGGACAGCTCTGGAGGAAGCTTGTGAACATAGCGATAGTATGGAAGTTTCCCTATAACCTGGTACCTGATACTCAGAGGAGTGGCTATTTAAGGACCATCTACCTCATTGGACGGCCACCCCTCTGTTAAGCTTTCCCAGATCCTCAGCTACAAACATCCCCTTCCCTCTCTCCTATCACCTGGCCGAATCATATAAAACTGGCAACAGTCCACTGGGTTTGCACCTGCCGCACGCGCGCGCGCCGCGCACACACACACACACACACACACACACACACAATGGCAATTTCATGTGGTTCAATTTAAAAGACCGAGAGCTTTTGATGGCAGAGCCTATGTTGTTTCATTCGTTTCTCCACAAGTCTTGCCAGGTAGTAGATAAAACAAATATGAACCAATGAAGTTGTTGGATTTATGAGTTTAATTTTACTGTACCAATTAATTCACCAGTTCTTAGAGAGTTACTCTAAAACCCTTAAATAAAAATCAGTGTGTGTACAACCTTTTGTTGTGTACAGTAGGGCACAGTCCAGGCACGATCAACACAAAGAAGAAGGGGACTGAACTGGCTGAGCGTCTGTTTGTGACACTCGCTGTGCTTGTATTCACTCTTTCATTGACTCACTACGACAATCTCAAAAAGACGATATTCTTGGTCTCATTTCAAAAATTAGAAAATTTGCCTTAGATTAATCTTAAATATAATAAATGACACATTCTCTTAAATAAATAGGGAATTGAGCCCTGACCGGTAGGCTCAGTAAATTGAGCACTGGCCTGTGAACTGAAAGGTCACCGGTTTGATTCCCTGCCAGGGCCCATACCTGGGTTGCAAGCCAGGTCCCCAGTAGGGGATGTGCGAAAGGTGATTGATGTTTCTCTCACACATTGATGTTTTTCTCTTTCTCCTTCCCTTCCCCTCTCTCTGAAAATAAATAAATAAAACCTTTTTTTAAAAAATAGGGAACTGAGGCTCCAGATGTCAAGAACTATATTGACGATCACATAGAAATGGTATAAAGGACAGTTCTAATTCTGGCTTATATATGGCTGATAATCTTTCCACCTCACCACCAAAGAGATTTCCTTCTAAAGCCTTTCATTCTCACTTAGTGAATGAACGCACCCTAAAGAAGGTGAGTTCATCTAGGGAAAAACACACTAACGCAAAGCTTGCAAAGAAGAAAAATCATTGAAAAGTAATGAAACCACCTCTTTAAAGATTCTGATAGTTTCTTTGCTTTTGTAAAATATTCCATTCTGGTTTGAAGTGTACACGACTCTTGTCGTTGCTATTTGTCCTGTGTGTTCCGAGTTCATTCTGTATGATCCTCCTCATCATTTTCCGGTAATTGGGAACTGTGGATCCTCATGTATTTCTGTATGTCTGAAAACGAAGCACCTTTCAAATATAGTAAGATTTGCTAAGCAGATTGAGGTGTTTTAGACAGTATTGATGAGTTTATAAGACAGGGACCTTGTTTCTGAGGCAGCCCACATTTTTGCACATAGTAATGTTAAAAAATACCCTCCTTCACCCCACGCACAGCAAGCAGCTCCCTCACGCTTGATATCATCTGTCAGTGACGGACAAGAAGTGGAACCTTGACCCTGAATTCTGAGCCCTCTAGGCCAATATTTTCCTAGCAATTTCCCCTACAGCTCCTGGCTCTGTGCTCTCTTGTTACTTGGCACCAAACTGAAAAATGAAGTGCTGAGCAGTGATGTGGGCAGAAAGTAAAAGGAAAATGATCAAGTGCAAAGCAGAAAAATCAAGAAATGAAAATTGTAAGGGCTGTACAATGAAAATGTTCCTTGCTAACTGTTGAGATCAGTACCCTCCCTCCAGTAAGAGATGCAAGTCACAGAAATTTGAGAAAATCGTCATACCCAAGTCACTTCACACATTTATTGGGCACCACGTGTGAGGTTCCAAGCCAAAGTTCTAGGCACTGGATCACTCCGCCCCTCTGTTAAAAGTCATTACTCTCCTGCATGCAACTCCCTCAGATAAATCTGACTTTCAGAAGCTAGCCCCAGAATTTACAAAATAAAATGAAGGCAAAACTAGGAAAAAAAACAACTAAAGTTATTCAAAGGAACTTCCAAAATAAAAATTTCTTTCTAATAAGTACATTGGGGTTTTCAAAAACAGCAGCCCTAGCCTTTACTGCCTTTCAAAAGAGTGTGCATCATACAGGAGGCTGTGAACAGCGAGGCTATCCTGGATTGCAAAAAAGAATCACTGCCAAGGAACAAAGGGGGAGGAGAGGAGGAAAGAGCATTTCAGCACTTCAAAAGCAGAAAACAAACCACTGTCCCCACCCTCCTCCTTCCATCTCTAAATGTCCTTAGTAAAATGAACTTGGAATTGGGGTTAAATAAAGCCATTCAAGTTCCTGACCCTATTTGGTCTGTGCCACAAATAATCCATTTGCTGCCTAAAACCTTATCTGAAGTTTATGTCTTAAGTTATCTGCATGGGGATAGGAGAATCAAAAGAAATTTAAGCTACATGCTTAAGCTACTGGGGTTATGTAGAAAGTTGGACTCTGTTTCTGCAAAATAGCTACAGGGGAAAAAAATAAAGCAGCTACAGGGAATTTTCTAAGGGAAAATGTCCCTTTGAAAGAACTAAAAGGAAAAAGAACACCAATGCTTTGGAAAATAATGAAGCACAAGAAAGTGCATCATGAGTGGGCATGGGATCCCACTTTAGTCATCTGCGGAATAACACCTGGCAGAGAAATCTGCCCAGGCATTCCTGGGTCTCATTTGAATGAATCTCATTATTTTGATCATTACCTTAGGGAATTGAGATACAGGTTTATCCTCAAATAAAATTATTCTCAACTTGCTTTAATTAAAAAAATACATTGGCAGAGAGAAAGTCATTAATCAAACAGAAAGCAACATGACAAAGGAACTTTAAAATACTTGGTAACTGTTGACTTACTTTATGGTTCCTTCCTCATATGCTAATCCCCACCTTTAAAAATGTTCCCTTTGCCTAAGAAGTATAAAGGGTAGGTACAGAATAGACAGGGGAGGTTAAGAATAGTATAGGAAATGGAGAAGCTAAAGAACGTACATGTACAACCCATGGCCTAAGGTGGGAGGGTGCAGAATGCTAGTGGGAAGGGGATACAAAGCAGAAGGGAATAAAGGGAAGAGAAAAAATGGGACAACTGTAATAGCATAATCAATAAAATACACTTAAGAAAAATATTCCTTTTCCCTTTCTCTTCTTATGCAAGCAGTTAAGGAGAATGTGCCCCATTTCACTCTCCATTACTCATGCAACAAATAGCCAGTCTCTGTCCCGGTGGAAGTTGCTGCCAGTCTCTCAGCTGTATAGGTATGAAACAGGAGTCTTCGATCAGTTGATCGTAGTGGAGTAGCACCACCAACAGTCTCATGACCAAAAGCGGACATTCTGACAGTAAGAAATTTTCTGCAATACGTCAAACAAATAGCATACACACGCCGCCGCCGCCACCACCTTACTCTTAAACTGTCAGAAGCTACTAGCAAGATTTCTATTTCAGAGAAATATATATATAAATTATAAAAAGAATGGTTCATTTGGAGTTGCTGATTTAGGAAACAAAAATGAGGAAATATAAATCCTCAACTGACATGGGTAATATGGAATTTTTTCTAATCACCTACCTCTCCCCCCAATAAAAAATAAGTAAGGATGGTATAATATTTTACTGCTAATATTCACTGAGCACTTATATGCCAAGCTCTGCATGGATTATCTCATTTTGGCTTCATAGCAATTATTGTTCCCATTTTACAGATGATCAACTTGAGGCTTAAACTGTCTAACAAGTGGCAGCACCAAGCTACACACCCAGTCTTCCTACACCACCCATATTCTTAACCGTTGCCTCCTTGTTGAGTAGTAGGGACAGAGCACATGATAGGAGTCAGGAGACTGACCTGGCCTCAAGTATGAAAGTAGGACTTCTGATACCTGCCACTAGCTCATTCTAAAATATTGAGTAACATGGAGGAAGATCTGAAAATGTTTGGCCAAACTATGCTCTACTGCTATTTTCTATTCTGGTTTTCCAGAAACCACAAGTTTGACTTCCCTGAGTATTAGTGATTGCTGGGGAAGGAAATTAGGCAATCTTCGCAAACAAGTGTTAAAAAGTAGGAAGGGCTGTGGCAAAGGTTGGCAACCTATCAAAAAGTGAAGTCAAGGTTATGGCTCTTTACATGGGTTCAGGGACAGGAGTGGAGGTGGGAGAAAGGCCCTAGGTAGTTAGTTCCCCAACTCTCCGAACAATGACAGAAGTGGCAGACCTCTGTGCTGTAGAAGCTGCAGCTTCTGTGAAGTGCACACCCTCATGCATCTTAGATAGATTGTATCTACATAGTTAACATTTATTCAGCAACTGATGTGTGCATTAAACATGATACACCTCAGCTTTGTCTTCCAATAGCTTATAGTCTGAGGAGATAGAGGACAAATAATCATGAAAAAATGGTTCCAAAATGTACATTAGGAAGTAAAAACAAGAAAGAGCTATCATGAAGAGCACAGGGGTAATGAGAAACAAGCAATGGAGATCAGTGAAGACAGACTTGGAACTGGCATAGTGTGAGGGCGGCAATGACAGGGCTCCTGGGGTAGAGTAGCCCTTTGGCCTTTGTCCCACACATGCTTGAGAGATGAGGCACCAGTGCCACCTCTATTTCTATGTTTTCTACTCTCCCCAGGGAATTTTCAGTCTTCTTCTGTCCAGGGCAAGTCATTCACCAGTAGGTGCTCAGTAAGTACCTGGCCGAATCAATGAATAGGGGAAAGGGGCCTTATATTGGTGTATTTATTTGAAATGTTTCATTTATTTAGCAAGTCCTGTGGTGGTTTCAAAGTATATTCATGCATTCTTTGATACTCTTGCCTATCAAAGTATGCTAAATACAGTATTACTGCATTTAGTCAGTTTTAATTAATGCAATGTGGCCAATCGGCTATAATAGTGGTTTACCTGCAGTTAGGACATACGAGACATAGCAGTTTCCACACTCTCTCTCTCTCATAAATCACTCCCCCTGGGAAAAACCAGCTGCCCTGCCATGAGGATACTCAAACAGGCATTTGGAGAAGCTCACATGGGGGGAGTGGCTAAGGCCTACTGCCAACAGCCATGTGAGGGAGCCAGCTTGGAAGAAGAGTCTCTAGCCTCAGTCAAGCCTACAGATGACTGGGTGACACTGTGACTGTAACCCCATGAGAGAATGGCCCAGCTGAGCTGTTCCTGAATTCCTGACCCACAAAAACTATAAGACAGTAAATATTTACTGTCTTAAGCCATAAAGTTGTGGGTCTTTTTTATGCAGCAATGAACACCTCATAGAGGCCTCTACTCTACTACTTGCAAGGCTCTAGAGAAAAGATATAAGATGTTCTATCCCTGCCCTTACGGAGCTCAGTCTTTTAGGCAGCACAGACAAAAAATAGTTAATATGGAGTGACACATGCTCTAATAGAGGGAATGAGATTCCAATGAGGGGGAGCTTCAGAGAAGCACAGAAAAGGGTCATCTAATCCAGTCTAGGAGGTCATAGCTAAGTGATTACTGAGTTTGAGATTTAAAGGATAAGCAGGAAATATCCATGTGTCTTAGTCTGCTAGGGCTGCCGTGACACAGTCCCATGGGTTGGATGGCCGAAACTACAGACAGGCATTCCCTCACTGTGCTGGGGGCTGGAAGTCTAAGATCAAGGTGAAGCTGTGAGGAAAGAATCTGTTGTAGGCCTCATTCTTTGACTTACAGATGGCCATATTCTCACCTTCTCTTCTCTCTATTTGTATCTGTGTCCAAATTTCCCCCTTTTATAAAGACACTAATCATATTGGGTTAGGGCCCAGCCTAATGATCTCACTTTAATTTGGCTACCTCTATAGGGACCCTATCTCCAAATAAAGCCCCACTCTGAGGTACTGAATGTTAGGGCTTCAACATACAAGTGTGGAGAGGAGGTCACAATTCAGCCCCTAACACCAGGTAGAAGCATATTAGGAGAGAGAGAATAGATCAGGCAGACAGATTAGTATGTATTAACAACTAAATAGGCAAGATATAGCATTTTAAGTTGCAGAATTATGAGCCCGAAGGGAGTGAATACAGCATAAACAGGGGCCAGACCACACAGGGTCTATAAGCCATGTTAAAGCATTACAATTTTATCCCCAGTGCAGTAGCAACCACTGGAAAGTTTTAAAGAGCAGAGTCGCATCATCCAATTGCCATTTTAGAAATCCACTCTAGCTGTCTGGATTGGTGGGAGCAAGAATTCACAAAGGGAAGACCCGTAGAAGGCTATCACAAGAAGCCAGCAGCAGATGATGGTAGCATGAACGAAGATGGCAATAGCAACTGTATGGAGAAAAGCAAAAGATTCCAGTAATTATAGAACATGCAGCAACAGAACTTGTTGAAGGAACAGCCGTTGTGGGGAAAAAAGAGGGAAGAATCAAGAACACAATCATCAAGGCCCCTGGTTGGGCAAGTGGCACCTTCCACAGACATTATGCACGAAGAGGGTTTGGGGTAAAGAGGACAAGTTTGGTGTGAGACCTTCTGAGTTTGAGGTGACTGTGAGCCACACAAACTAGGTGGGCACATGTTTCACACCTCAGAAGAAAGAGCTGGTCTGGAGACAGACTTGGGAGACCTTCACATCAAGCTGTTAGCTGACACCTGGAAAGCGAATGAGATCTCTGAGAATGAAAGTGCTTTGGAATAAGACAATATATCTTTGGAGAGCACTGATGCCAAAGAGACAAATAAAGCACTTCCAGAGAATTGGGAAGAAAATCAGGAAATCAAGAGAATAGATTCATTCAAAAGATGGCAGTAAGCAGCACATTATACTAAAGGGCAAATAATGAGAACCGTGATGTGCCCCTTGAATATAACAACGAGGTCTTTGTTGACGATCTTGGTAAACACATCAGCCTCAGGGATGCTCATCTGACATCTACAATGTAATCTTACTAGTTTTAAATACATTATAAAAATGTTTTTCTTCATGAATAGGTGAGGGAGACCTACTTTGCCATTGGAATCACCCCAAAATTTCCCTTTCTAAGGAGATAACCCCTCGTTACATTGTCAGAATGGCCCAAAGTCCAACAGAGAGCTCACTAACATAAGCCTGAGGTAGCACTAGGTTAGAAGAGCCTAGAACCCAAGGCATCGATACGCTTCAGAACACAACAACTATATCCAACGTCGTCCTAGGACAAAAGTAACAAATTCTTTTTTTTTTTTTTCAGGGAAATGTGGAGGAGAGGACTTAATTTCTAGTGCTGTCCCAGGTACAGGCAGGACCACGTCCAAAAGGGTCCTGGTCAGCTCTTTTTTCCTGGACAGCACAGCCTCCCTGCTTAAGTTTGAAATTAGCTAATAACCTACACTCTTACTTAGAGTATTTTCCTATTCCCTCACTAGGAAAATAAAGATGAAAACAGAATTCAGCATAAAGACTGAGTGAGGATTAAAAGAGATTACTTAACACCTAGAAAGAGCTCAGGGAAATATCTTTATTATAATAAATAATAGCATCATGCTATGGATGACTATTAGGAGTATTATTAGTACTAGATCCCAAGTACCTTTAGAAACCTTTCTCTTTGTAGTGTAACTTATGAGTCAGTGGGTCTTTCTAACCCTCCCCATCACCCTGCACCTCCACCCCCCGTCCCACCCACAACACTGCTCTCAGAGAGCAGGGGCTCAAGCCTCACAGCTCCCATCACACACATAGTGTCTACAGTACCTCGCATGTGCAATAAGTCAATCATGCTTGTGGGATGAGTTTATCAATTCCAAGTGTATCTACCAAAATGTACTGATGAAAACAGAGAAACACTGCTTTTGGGAATGGCAAAGTCATCTATGAGGAGCCCAGGAAAGGCTGGTAAGTCTGAAAAAGAAGAGATCTGAGGCTGGCACCACATTCTGGATGAGAGGCACAGAGGTCCACTCTTCAATGAGGTTCAGATAATGAGCAAAGCAGCAGAGCGGCCTGACGGAACAGCAGGAAGAAGAGATAACAGCAGTGTGGGTTTTGTTGGCTTCTGCCCTTGCAGGGGAACTCCCTTTGTAGGCAACAGAACCAAGAGGGCAGTTACACACAACACATTATCTCTTGGTAAATGCTGAGGCCTACACATTTCTATCACACTGTGAATCAGGAGGTAGAAGTGGTGAGGGTTCTGGTGACCAGTGATGATTTGGGAACACAGAAAACAAACAAACCACCAACATAATTCAGCAAAACCCAACAAATTACATGATATTTCAATCCCAGCAGGAGACAAAACACAGGACCACCTCCCCAAAAGAGGAAGTGATATATTCACCCACCCTAGGCAAACAATGAGGCCAACACTTTGAAAGGAGAAAAGAAAATCAAGTACAAATGGACAGCAGAAATTCCCTGAAAGAACATGGAGGGTTGGGTCTGCAGCTAGCAGCATCCCATCCCTTTCCTCAAAAACACCTCTCTCTCTCTCTCTCTCTCTCTCTCTCTCTCTCCCTCCTTTCTCTCATTTAAGTTCTGGAATGATTGAAAAGAAAGTCTCCTGTTTAGAAACAAAACCATGCAAAAGAAAACTTGAAGTCAACAGGGAAAAGAATAAAAGGACACGGGAAGGAATGTCTTGAGTGGATAAGCAGAAAGATCGCCTGGAAGACTGAAGCTATTCCGGCTTATGCCTAGAGTTGACAATAAAGATGTAATCTTCCATGTAATGATGCTTTTCAGTAATAGGACCTCTTAATCCCAGTTATCTCAAAGAAGCATAAACAGTAATTAGGTGTTCCCAATGCCTCTAGGGGAATTCCACGTTCATCCTTCATTTAACTGAGAAACTGAGGTACAGAGAAGCAGAAGGATATCGCCTAAGGATGACAGTGTGAGTCAGCAGCCTGACCAGGAAGCCGGGTCTGTGGCTGTCACTTCCTGGTTTCCTCTATAAATATTAGAGTAAGTTCCCTTCAGAGAGGCAGCTTTCCAGGAGGAAAGTGGAGGTTCGGGTCATTCTGGGGAGGGGCAGATACCTGACATCAGGCACACGGGTCAGCAGATACTGAAATTGCTTCTGAGATGGGGCTTTCCCTTTCCTTCACCGGCCTTATTCAGCCGAGAACATCAATGTACCCAATACCCCGACTTCCTGCTTCTTAACTGGGTATCCTCCCTGCTCACACTCTGAAGGGGTGGCTGCACAAATTAGCAGCACTCGGGCCCTGGGCTCTCCAGAGCCCACTGGTGCCCTAGTGTGTGCTAGAAGCTTCCCACTGATGTGTGCTATGATTGTAAAATGTTGGCACGTGCTTCACCGAAGAATGTTGTTCTTAATGGCCACCAGAAAGTTCTTTTGGCGATCTGTCCCTCTAAAGCCAGAAAAGGAAAAGGAAAAGGAAAAGGAAAAGGAAAAAGGAAAGGAAAGGAAAAATAAAAGAAAAGGAAAGAAAAGAAAAGAAAAGAAAAGAAAAGAAAAGAAAAGAAAAGAAAAGAAAAGGCTGTGAACTGCTTATTATAAGTTTCCAAAGCTCAGTGGAGACTTAACCAACTTCAAAGCAAGTACACACACACTAAACCCCCAACTGCTTGAAGACTTTCCACTTTTTAATGCACTGGAGCTGGATTCTGGAGCAAAGGGCAACAGCGATTATTCTAGAAGTTATGTCATACATGGTGTAACATTACCTTCTGCCCACTGGCATCTTATCAGCCATGTGTGCTGGCTCTATTTTGAGACCCATCTGAGCCTGCTACCTGGGACATGGACAGTGTTAAATCAACGAGCGGTTGACAAGGGTTTAACCTGCCTCATCTGGTCAAGAATAACAGCCAGAGCAAATAGTCTCTTGGCACCAGAATGTGGTTTGAAATACTGCATTTTCTTCCACATGAAATTTAGAGACATGGTGCAAACTGCAACTGTAACCCAAATCAGCCAACTGGGTGGGGAGCGGGGGGCACATACACGCACATTTTTATTTCAATTTCTTCGTTATTCAGGCAAGAGGACAAACAGTATTGAAAGTTGAGCTCTTTCCATGAGGCAGGGCTAAGGGCAGGAGCCCCAGGCAGGCAGGCAGGTAGGTATGTCAGGCCCCGGGTGAGGAAAGGCTGTCCTCTGGCCCTGTGTATGGGAGACCCTGGCTTCTCTCCTTGCCTCTGGCAGGCAGCCAGCACTCTGGGCCTAACCTTGAGCTGTATTTTCAGCTACTTGCACAAAGCATGCAGCCTCTCAGTCTCACTGAGGGGTGTTAGCTGCTTTAAGAGGCAGTGTCTGGTCTTCCCACTGTCCTGTTCCCCACCTCTCTCCCCCCCAGGCTTCCTGCACCCCCTTTCCCGACCCCACCCTCGCTGCTACCACCACCACCACCACAGGCCCAGGGCCAGGGCCAGCAGCTACCTGACAGGTGGCACATGCTCTCAGCTGTGCTGTCTCACTGCTTCCTAGGACCTGGACACCACTGTTTCTGGCCTTGCTGAGACACTCCCCTTCTTCCCAACTCCCAAATGTAAGTGGCTTCCTCCTACTTCTGCACCGAAAGAGTGGTGACGATTTATGCAGTGCATGAAAGGTATTATATCAGCTACTGCCTGTATTTGGTTTGGGTCTTCCTGATAAAAGAAGGGAAAGAGTTTATTTCTGGCAGACAGTCCTATTGAATTTAAAGTAGGGGTGGTTAGAAAGGCTTACTCTTCATCCATCTCAAAATGAGAGGTACATTGATGAGAACAGCCAGATACAGTCCTCAGCTATGATGGCAAAATGACTTAGGGTCCTGAAATGAGTTTAGGAAGCCAGAGAGTGAGTTCCATGTCAAAGCACTCGAGAGGCTAAGGGAGAAGTCATATCAAGATGTCCCAGTTTTTTAGCCACCGAGTGTTAAATAGTGGGATTATTCAGTTTTCACGTATCATTACTGATTTAATGGCTGTTGTGTGCAATATTCTTTTAATTAACTTCTACTTAGACAAATAATAAATAAATAATCCCCCTTTCTAAAAGCTAGGGCTCATTTTCCTCAAAAATAATTTCCCCCTTCTTTAAGGTAGTAAGACCTAAGTGAGTCTTTCAAAATCTCCCCTTTTTTGATGACTATCTCTAGAAGTGAAATATTAGAAAGGCCAGAGTAATTAGGTTAAGTCATGACTAGCCAGTGCCATCTGTGCATAAAATGCGCAGATGATCTTGGTAACAGTTAAGCCACTTACTAGCCCTCTATTCACTGGGAAGTGATGAAGGAAAAAGTGAGTAATGATGGATGGTCTAAGGAAACAGCTGCCATTATTTTGGTTCAGCTTATAGCACTTCTTGCCTCTCTAAAGATAAGAATAGGCAGGTGCTTAAGGCATTAAACCTAAGAGCTAGAAAGGAGGCCCCACAAGAACCCCTGTCTGAGGTGGAGTCGTCTGTACTGGTTAAGGGATTGGAGTCATAGCCCCAGGTTTAGCTTCTGCTTCTGTCAGCTGCACGGCCTTAGATAAATTACTTAACCTGTTTAAGTATCAAATTCCTCATCTGTAAAATGGAAGAATAATAGTGTTCACCTTGTAGGGTTGCTGCAAAGATTAGCAGAACATGCCAGATGCAGAGTAAGGGTTTAATAAGTGGCAAATAATTATTGGTGAATAAATGAAGTGAAGAGGATTTGTTAATAAACAAGACTCTCCCAACTAATCCCACCTCCAGTTATGATTTGGGAGCTCAGTGTATCATCCTCCACATTGGATCTGCTCAGCAATGATACCATCTGCTTTGCTGTAATAATTCAAGACTAATGCCCCCTAAAACAACAAGATACCCTGCTGAAGGACGAGGGCATGAAGAGCAAGTAGAGAAATTTAGAGACTAAAAATTTATTGTATTAGCCTTCTGAGACACTCTGAACAACATCTGCATTTCTGACAAGTATCACCTAATTTTAAGTTTCCATTACTGTAAAAAGTTCCTGCAAAGATCTATATCCTGAATATTTCAGGACTGATAGTGTGCGTAGATGGCAAAAACTTTTCTTGGCTTTGGATATTAGGATGTAAAGAAGTAGCAGAGAAGGTATGCCTCCTTTGGCCAAATAATAAAACAAATCAGATGAGTGCACTGAATTATTCCTGGCATTGAAAGATTGTGTCATATACTATTGTATTTAAGTAAACAAAAAAATTATGTTACTCAGAATAAGGCTGGCGAGAGAATTTGCTTTACCAAATTGATGAAGAAGAGCCTCTCACGTAGACAGCTGGTTCTCCTGTTTGGCTCTCCTCCATACAGAGGATGGTACAGTTGGCCCTTGAACAACGTGGGAGTTTGGGGTGCCCACCCTCTGTGCAGTTGAAAATCCATGTATAACTTTTGAGTCCCCCAAAACTTAACTGATAGCCTACTGTTGACCAAAAGCCTTAAGTTATGTTACTGATAACATAAGCAGTCAGTTAACACATATTTTGTATTTTAAGAAAATCATAGGTAAGAGAAAATACATATATAGTACTTTACATACTTACTGAAAAAAATCCATGTATAAGTGGACTCACACAGTTCAAACCCATGTTGCTCAAGGGTCACTTGTATTGTGCTTTCAGTATTCATTGATTTAAAAGACCCTTCTTAAAAACAAAGTGATAGCATACATTTCAAAAAACTTTTAAGTGGATTTTTAGTTCATCGACTGACAAACACCTCCATTTGGAGAGTACATCTCCATATCAGTCATTTTATTACTCAGTCTATGGAAAGTGTTTGATACACATAAAGCTTCTCTGACCCTTTGCAACAATTTGTTGTCCCTGAGGGGTATTCAGCCGCCAACTGGGAATCCCTGAAACACGATGTGAAAACAGGAAGGGATGCTCAACATATCCTTAAAGTGTTTTCTGCACGTAAGCAAGGTGAGACACAACTACTTTCCCCTAAACACCTGTGCACATGAAGTTAGTCTCATCTTGAAATCAGTTTCATTTTTATGTGCTTGGAAATCCCACCCATGTTACAGTTTTCCAGCTCTCTACAAAACAAGAAGTGTTGCCAATAAAATATTTACTGAACGATAATGATCTTGCGTATAGCTTATGTGGTGTCTATCCCTTTAATTAACTGCATTCATTATGTTGTCTTTGTGATATTTTGATGGTTTCCAGATGCAGGTATAACATATGAATAGAAAGGGGGAAAACCCAAAGTTACTCCAAATAGAACCAGAACTGTAGCTACCACATGTGTTTTAAATATATTACCCATACAATTAAGAATACAGTATTATAAACCAGCTCTATAAATCTTATAATAAAAACAGTAACACACCAACTCTTCTTAGCCACAGAGAGGCCCTTAATAATACTGTAGATTCCATAATGGTATGGCTTTGGGATTGATTTCATACTCCATAAGAAGAACGTTAGCTGGCTGAAATAAATCCTAGAACGTCCCCTTTCCCATACCTAAAATGAAGGACAAAATATCTTCTTGCAAGGCAGAAGCAGCTCAGCATGTGCCTGGCTTCAGTATTCCTGGAAATCCTTCAGATTTTTATTGCCATTTAAAAGTGCTAGGAAAATTTAATTTTCAGACAGGGCTTCAGGCATTGTTCTGTACAGAACACAAGAAAGATCCTTTGCCTTCAACTTCAGACCTAAACAAATCAGGAGAGTGAGGAAGGTCTATGTTAATATGAAGTGAGTTTGTAAATTATAAGGCGCTAGCCTATGCAAATGTCAGCAATTAAAATGACTGATCATGCTTTTTCTAACCTCAACTCAACTGCTAGGAAAAAGAACTTTCTGAACCTTCCAACAAGAAGGTATTCCAACATTATGAAGAGCTTTTCTTCCTGGGATGGGGGGAGGGAAGTAACAAGTTTTTCTGTTACGTAGATAAATGTGTAACTTTGGAAAATTTTGAAGATACACAAAAATGGAGATAATAGTATAATGAATTCTCACACACCTACCTCCTAGATTCGGGATGTAGCATCATATTTCATTGATAGTCATTGCTTTCCTTCCCTCTGACAAAAAAGCTGGGTTACTTTAATACCAGACATCACATAAATTCAGTGTAAATATTTCACTATACATGTCTAAGACATGGAGCTCCTTTGTAAAAATAGCACAATCACAAATTAACTCATATTTAAGCCAGTAACAATAATTCCTTAATATTCTCTAACATGTAGCCAGTGTTCAAATTTCCCCAAATGTCCCATATTTATTTTTTATCAAATACATCTTCAACTTTTAATAATAGTGACTATTTTTAAGGAACTCATACTGCTGAAATCCCCTTGCAGTTCCTCTTAGAAATATTTCTTTAAGTAAGTGCTTAGTCATGGGACATTTTATCACAGATTTAACAACCACTCCAGGCCTTTATTGAGGTGGGCCCACGTGCTGTACAACTGGAGAAACACACCCCACTAAGGCTATTTCTCACCATCTCTAACTGTAGGGCAGCACCTTATGGTGCAAAAAAACCCGGGAGTCAGGAAACCCTGACTCTAACCTTAATTCTGTCACTACATTAACTGTGTAACCTTGAGCACACCCATTTTCTTCTCTGTTTCTCAGTCTCCAGGCCTGTAGAATGAGTGGGAGAGCCTACAAAATCTCTAAATTTCTTTCTGGCTCTTAAGGTTCAATATGCTCAGTTGTACATTAAATTTCAAAACCTGTGTCTACGTGATGTCATTTGCAAAAATAAGAGCACGTCTGTTACAGAAGAGAGCAGGGATCTGACATCATAAGACCAGATAAACCCTGAACTCTAGCTCCCTTGGGTGAATCATGAACATTTCCAAATCTGTCACACTGTATTACAACTATTCATCTTACTTATCCATCTCTCCTATAATGTAACTTCTAGAGTGATATTTTCTTATATTCGTCTTTCTCTCATCAAAGTCTAGTGTCCTGTCTGGAACCTGGTAGAGACCTGATACATGCATGTTATATACACAAGTGGATGGATAAGTAATCTGAGGTGAAACAAGCTAATATATGAAAATGCACCTTTTGTATTATATATTAAAAAATTAAATGTTATTATTTGAATTTTAAATATTCCAAGTAGAATATTTTATTCACTTCTAAAAATCTGACCCTGCCTTTAACCTTTGGTAAGGGATGAATAGCGGGCATGTTTTTCTTTCCCATGCTAAATTTCATCTCTCTTTGGAAATTTTTATATGCTTCTTTCTTTCTCCTTTTCCTTTTAATTAAATATACTTCTACACACTCGCCATTTAACTTTCCATGATAATCATTTATGGGAATTTTTTTTTTTGAGTAACTGGTTAGTAGCTTAGTGCCAGTCTAATTTAAATAAGGCTTCAACTTCTACAAAAGGAAATAACGCAGGAGGTAGTATACAGCAACTGTATATATCAGATACATCAATCTTCTGAGCACCTAAATATTCACTGGGACTAATTCCCTAAAGACAACCCTGATTTAGCTTCTACTATAGCTGAGTGCGAACAGCTCTACCATTGAGTATGTCCTCCGATGGTCTCTCCCCTGTCCCCGGACCTGTCTCCCCTGCCAACTTTCCACCCAGACAGCGCCTGCCTCTCTTTGTAATGATGCTAAATTTAGTTCATCACTTAATGATTCCTTATTACACTTGGGTACCATTTTGAAGGGTGAACATTTCCCTCTACTGTGTTCAAATCTGGCACAACCCTCTGAGTAGCATTTCCTGAAAGGAATACTAGTCCTAAGCAATAAGCTCACAAAAAAACAGTGAGTGGACCAACACATTTAGGAAAGTTTGCTTATTTTAACCTCTTTTTTGGTGACTCAAAAACACCTTAGCGCACAGAAGTTCTCAAAGACCTTGCAAAAAGCTCTATATTGCATTTTTGGTTGTAAAACAAACAAAAAAATTTGTTTAACTCAGCATTGCTCAAACTTCCTTATTTTATGCGCCACTAAGAAAGAAAAGCATTGTTAACTGAACTGTAACTCAGTGCTGAGATGCCTCGAATATGACACAGAGATGCTAAAATTTATAAATACGTATGTGCTTCTTGGAATAGATGAAATGTATGTGACCTTAGGACCCCCCCCCCCTTTTTAAACATCAACCCTGGACACGCTGAGGATCTAGTGTCCTCTGGAACAACACTCTGGAAAGTTATGCTCTAGTCTAGAGCTTTCGTTATTTCAGAGAAAAAGGGTAAAGCCTATTTCTTCACAGTAAGAAGTAAAAGAAATGTAAAAACTTGAAGATAAAAAAAAATATTGGTCACCCACTTTGGATGTAAAATAGATCTTGTTCAGTTAAAAAAGTAATTTCCAGGTCCACATCAGGATGTAACTGTCCAGCTGTCCTCAGTGAGCATACAAAGCTCTTTAAATTAAGGTGCCATGTAATTAAATCATTCAGCCGGTTGGCAGCCTTCTCAAGCAAGGTGGTTTACTTTCGCTTGAAGTAACTAACTCCTTTGCCTCTGAAAAGCCCCACACCCAGTAGTGACTGACTCAACTTCGTAACATCGTCATTAAAATCTCTAGCACTTTACAGACAACAGACAGGGGCGTAAAGTATCAGTGACTCTACAGTCAGATGACGTGGGTGTTGCGGGTAGTTTGGAAGATTAGTAAATCCCCTTACAATGAAAGTGTACGGTGGGCGGCCCGGCTCTTAGGGGTCCCTATGCAAGCGCACAGCCTGACCCAAGTCTACCCACTTACACCCCTCTCCATTTTGCCAATCCGACTCCTGGGAGGGTGTGGGCATGAATTTTTGACAGCGTGTGCCACTCCCGGCCTGGCCCAGGGCCCCCCGCATGCCCAAGTTCAGCTCCTCCGACGCTTCTCAAAGTCTGAACTGGATGTATCCACTTTCCCGAACAAGCACCTGGCGGTTCCCCCAAGTTCTCCCGGCTGACGGGATCTGTCAGGCCCTCGCGCCGTCCTTCGGGCCCAGAACAAACAGCAGATGAACTCCTGAGGGCCGGGTCACCTTTGCACTCGCCTTTACCCCGCAACTCGCAGCTCTCTCCTCTGCCCGGGGACCGGTCTCCCCAGCCGGCTTTCTGCCCCGCCAGGGCCTGCCTCTCCAGGCGGCGCCCCCTTTCCCCAGCCCAGAGGAAACTGTTGGGTGGGAGGAAAAACTTGAACGAGCTCAGTCGCACTTCTGAGGGCTCTGCATCCGCCGCTGAGATGCTGGTAGTCCGGGGACGGCCTCCGGAGGCCCTCTCCGTATTTATCCACCCCGCACAGTTTCCATGGCTCCGCCGCCATCCTCCTCCCCCTTCTCGCGCCCATCCGGGCCGGGTGGGAGCCGTGGGGGGCGTATGCGCTGCGGGAACCCGGGGCGGGCACCGCTCGTCGTTTCCAAGACACGAGTGCGTGGAGGCGCACCCGCAGTCTGACCCCGGGGTAGCGGTGCCACTGCCGCAGCTCCAGCCCGCCCCCCTTCCACTCGCCCGCACCCCGGTCTGTCCCTCGCGGGGCCCGGCGCCGGGGCCCCAAGGGTGGCGCAGCCCCCGGCCCGGCCCGGCCCGGCGGCACGGGGGAGGGGCGCGGCGCAGGCAAAGTTGCTGAGTTGCTTAGCACGCTCAGAAGTTGCAGCTGAGACGGCAGCTTCCCTCCCCCTTCCTGGACTCGGCGGCTCGGAACACACACACACCCGTCACCACCCGCTACCTGCCCCCGCCCCAGCGGCCCCCGCGGAGACTCCGCAGCATCCCTCCCGGCGCCCGCGAGGAGCCCAGGTTTCCAGCGGAGGCGGGCTGGGGGTGGACGCACCCCACTTCTCCACTCCGCCGTGGGGGGTGGGGGGGGTGGCGGACTGGGAATGGGGAAAGGATGCCTTCCATCAAGGCGCCGCACCGCCGTGGCGTTTTTGCACTTTGCTTCGCCCGCCGGCCCCCGCGCCCTCTCGAAGCAAAGTGGGGTGTGCAGAACGGGAACGGGGATGTGTTTCCATCCCCTCCGGCAGGGGGCTTTGCCGGAGGCGGCGGGAGGGGCTCCGCCGAGGGATGATGTCGCCAACAGGTGCTCGAGAGCCCATGTGACCAGGGAGGGGCTGCGCGGGGGAAGCCGGGGTGGGGGCGGGGGCCGGCTCGCTCCTAGTCAGCATTGGAGCCCCACGGCCGGTGCGCCCGACCCTCAGCGGCCTAGGGAGTTTTGGCGGGTGCCCTCGCGGCCTGCCCGGGAGGAGGAGGAAGAGGAAGGGGAGGGAGAGTGAGGGGGAGGGAGGGGATGCAAAAGTGGGTCAGGAATGTAACTGGACGCTGCGCACCCACAACGCAGCGCCCCCTCTCCGCCCCCGTTGCGGGTAGGGCCGGCCAGTGCCCGCGGTGGAAAGCAAGTCTTTACTGTTGTGGTTCCCCAGCATTATCGGTGGACGGTTACCAGGAGATCCCGAGGGACGTGTTTCCCTGTGACCCTTGGGGAAGAAAAACTTAGTTACCTCAGTAACCGAGTTTGGCTTGGATGCAATGATCCAGTGAATGTTCTAGGTGAGCCTGACCGAGAGGAGGCTGCAGTTGCACTGATGGGGACTGGTGGGGAGAGAACTAACTTTTCTTACTACTGACCCAAAATGTGAAAGGAAAGCTGGAGAGGAGGTGGTTTTTTGCCCTGTTTCATGTTTGTTTTTTTACTGTTTCAGAGAACATAAAAGATTTTGCATCAGAGTTTGAGTCTCTCAAATGCAGTCACAGGCTGCCATAAATTTGCCAAAGTTCTTAGCAAATGCCGACTTAGTTGATACAAAGGTTTGAAATTGGTATCCTACAGTTGGAAGGAGCAGGGGGCAGTGACAGTTTTGTGTTTGGGGAAGGCCTGAGAAACAAACGTGAAAAGGCTTTTATTAAAAGGAGAAGAAGAAAAAGAAGAAGAAAAGGGGAAAAATAACAACCCCAAACCCCAGGCCTCCTCAAAGCAGAAGGAGAGCAGCCCAGTTAGTTTCCTCCCCAGCACAGTGGCACCTTACACCCACACGTGTGGTCAGGAGAGGGAGGGATCCAGATTTAAAAGTAATGGTCTTTGGATCTGAATGCTGTTGACACAGGCAGAGTCCAGGAAAAAGTAAAACTAAAAGATGAGACTGCAAAGACAAAGCTTAGTTGTGTCGTGTTTGCAGCCAACTCTTCTTGAGCACCTTTCCCGAGTTTTGTCCCACTTCTCCATCTGCTGCTGTTGTCCAGTACACTTGAGTCATACAGCACGGGATAGGCCTGCAGAAGCAGGCCCAACAGCCATGGTGCCAAAAACTCAAAGAAATGTGTAGTTGCTGGAGTTTTATTCAGAAGTCAAAATGTTGTGTTATCCTGTAAAAAGATGTTAAGAGTTATCTGAAAAACTGACTTAGGAATTCATGTAAATTTCTGTTTCCAAGGCAACTCTAGATAAACCTAAATTGAGGTATATTTTATTTTATTTTTTTAAAACATTTTATTTATTTATTTTTAGAGAGGGAAGGGAGAAAGAGAGAGAGAGAGAAACATCAATGTGCGGTTGCTGGGGGCTGTGGCGTGCAACCCAGGCATGTGCCCTGACTGGGAACGGAACCTGCAATGCTTTGGTTCGAAGCCTGCACTCAATCCACTGAGCTATGCCAGCCAGGGCTTGAGGTATATTTTAAATTAAAGAGTATATGTTCATAGGAAGCAAAACTAGTAGGTTGAACTTTATAAATTGGATTATATTCTAAATATGTGAAAGAGTTCATTATGTTGTGGAAACTTGTCCCACCATCCTCAATTTGTCTTTAAAAAATTAAAAATAAAAACCTCCACTGAGTTGTTCATTAGTATAATAATAATGATGATACTAATAATAATAGTTGGCCTTCTTTGGAGTGGTAGACTGGACTTTTTTACATTACTGTCTGGATAGAGGGTCTTCGGTTCAAATGGCAAAAGCCTTTAATTTCACTTACGGTGTTTGCCAAACCTGTAGAACAGCCGTAGTGGGAAGCTGACAAATTCCATACCTTCAATAGTCTTTCATTCTGAATGAAAATGACAGTTATACAAAGGTTTTCTGGAAACTTGAAAGAAGCTGAACACATTCATGATCTTAGATTTTGTCACTCTTTTAAGGAGCGTGATTTCCTTTCCTTCTTTGTGAGATAATTAGACTTTAAAATGTTAGTTTAAACCAAATTGTTGCTATAGAAATGAATTGAAAGTTAAGTTAAAAATGAAGCGGCGAACTTCTTTTTGCTCTGATTCCTTCTCCCTACCCTCAAAATTTCATCTGAATTAATGAAACGTGTATAGAGTGATCTTCATTTTAGTTGTGAGTCAGATTACAAAGCAAATTAGATTAAAGAATGAATATCTGTTAAAGGATTAAAAATAGGATTCTTAATGTGAAATGTTCTCGTATGCTTAAACATTTGTTACATAAGTTTGTGGGCACATTTTAAGAAATCATCTATATGTAAGAAGGTTTTTACATAGATTATTTTGGACAGTGTCTTTGTAATCATTCACTATCCTCAAAATATTTTTCTGAATGAACATATGCTTTAAACATCTTAGCCATCTACTTTGTATACAGAGTTATGTTAAGCACTGTGGAGATTACAGAGAAGCATATTCATGTTCCTAAAAGAGTTAAGTCTAATATAGTTTAGTTGGGGATGACAACTAGATGACAAATATACGAAGTTTAACTTTTCACTTCCCGGCCAGGTGGCTCGCTTCAGTCAGCTGGAGCATTGTCCAGTACACCAACAGGTTGCCAGTTCCATCCCCAGTCAGGGCACATACCCAGGTTGTGGGTGTGATCCCTGTTCGAATATAGGAGGCAACCCATCAGTGTTTCTCACATCAATGAACCTCCCTCTCTTTCTTTCTCTCCCCCCTTATTCTCTTTCTCTAAAATCAGTAACTATATATCTTCACATGAGGATTCAAAAAAAGAAGTTTAACTGTTCATTAATTAAATAAAAAACATGGTAAACATACATGCGTATATGCATAAGAGATGATGGCTTCATAGGTAAAAGTTATGAGTTAAAAAGTAGAATAATGAGAGATTTAAAAAAAATTTTCTTCCGCATATTCTCTAAAATGTTAACAATGAACTTGCTTTGTTTCTGTGGAAGAATAAAGGTTTGCTTATTGTAGGGAGATGTTGCCAGGCAGCCTTTATATAGTTGACTGTCAATGGGAGTTCAGTCATGAAGTGCCCATGAACTTCCTGGGGGGTGAGGGACAGAGAGCAGAGGGTGAGAGGGAAGGTAAGAGAACACACCCTTACTTAAGAAAGGCTGAGATGTTGCAGGGTGCTCTTCGAGTTCTGGGAGGGTGGCTGTCAGGTGGCAGCCATCAGGAAGTACTCCAGAGGGAGTTGGTAGAACTTGTACTTAGGTCTTACAGGATGCACCCAGTTTTTACAGCTAAAGAAAGGTGTTTGTAGTGGTAGAAGTGAAATAAACCAAGAGGCAGAAAGTTGCAGGAAACAAAGCAACTATGAAATTATGTCATTTAAATGGTAGTTTAGGGACAGGCCAATCAATGATGGACCATAAATGCTCGGCCAAGTTTGGTTTAGAACTGTGCCTGTGGTTGATGGGGAATTGTGGCAGAATGTGGAGAAAGGGAAATACATGAAGTTCGATTTGGGGAAAATTAATCTCGTGAGTTAGAGTAGAGTAGGAGTTTAGGGACCACAGTGGCTATTGCAGGGGCCCAAGAGGTCTGGAAAAGGGTATTATCAATGGGAATTGGTCGGACGACAATGCTTTGTGAGTTGTTATAAAAGAAAATGGACAATATTAATAGCGTCTGGATGTAGTAGGCAGTGGACTTGAAGAGTCCAAAGTGACCAAGGATTTAAATCTAGATGCCTTGAGAGGCAGTACGTCAACAGAAATTGGAACAGGAAGTCAGTGTTCGAAGTAAACTGAAGAGCTGATCTGAGAAAGGAATTTGAAGCCATGATTGGCAGTTGAGTTTAGGAAAGATGGATGGTCTTAGCTAAAAGTCAAAATGTAATTTTTCTACAAAAAGTAGGTGATTATCCGTCAGAGGCACAGAATGAACTAAATGTGAACTTGGAGGCAAATAACCAGTTTTAGGGGACATTAGAATATATATAAAAATTTTCAGAGTTCTCCTCCTTCCTCATAAAAGCACAAGGTTGTCATTCCTGGGGCTTTAGTTAGAAATGATGTCCTGAATCAGCAGGGCTTCGCCCAAGTGCTTTAACCCCGCAGCTCCCTAACCTGGCTCATCAGATTAATGGATCCCACCCAGTAGGCACTGAATCACAATATCCTGGGCTGGCTGTCTGCATTTTAAATAAACTTTACATGTCAGTCTTGTGTGGATTCCTTTGGGGGTACCAGTGTCTTAGCCAGTGTGTTCAAGACCTCTCCCTGAGCGTACCATCTCCCCTTGGGAGAGCAAGAGCTCTTACTTTTCTTGTGTTGGTTTCAGCCTGTTCTTTTGCTTTTGTGTGTGATGGACAGTCATTGATAGGCAGTGCTTGAAGTTGTTTATATCCAGATGACCTGCTGCTTTCCAAATTTAGCACTGGTTTGGAAGCCTGGATGGATGTGTCAAAAGTTTTCTGCCCTGCTAGGTAGGAAGGATTGGGGTTGACGTGCCATGTGTGTGCTGAGTGACTCATCCTGTGTCCATCGAAGCATGTTGAGGATGAGGCAATAACCCAGGCCCTGGGCAGACCACTTCCTGTACCTTTGGCTACGCAGACTCGGGGTGTGGCATTTGGCAGTATTCTTAGGAGGAGACTGGCTGAGCCTCTCCTAGGGAGCAGAGTAGTCAGAGGTAAGGCAAGGCCAGCTCTTGGCTCTAAATGCCACAGATCTTCTAGTTTAGAGAAAAATGAGTAGTCAGAAATGTGGGCTTGGATTTCTGAAAGGTGATGACTGTTCACACCTCTCTCAAGGAATACCTGTGTATCTATAATATATATTTCTCTATTATCAGAAAAACAAAAGTCTCCTGAGAAATAGCAAACATTTGTCACAGCCAACTTTGTTAGCCTGATGCCAATTGTTTGGCTACACATTTGGTCTTCCTTTTCCTTTCTTGTTTATAACCTATAAAGAAACAAATTCACATGCCCATATTACTACATGTCTGGTGGACTAGTAGGCAGAAACTAATGATTAAAATTGATGGTGGAGGTTGTAGGGACAGCAGTCCCTTTCCGCCACATACTCAGTTTAAACTCCCCATTTTCTAAGCCCATAACTGTTGTAGCCAAGGGTGGGTTACTTAATTGCTGAGCCTTTTCTGCTCACTGAAGAATAGTAGAAGATGATAGAATATAGGGCTTTTTCCTTCAATGTGGTAAAATACATATCACATAAAACTCACCATCTTCTCCATTTTTAAGTGTGCAGTTTGCTACTGTTAAGTATATTCCCTTTGTTGTGCAAGAGACTCCAAGTTTTTAAATCCATTTAGAATATAAAGGAATACCCTTAAAATGTCAGAAAATGAGACCCAGGTCACACACCAAACAAACTGTGAGTGAGACAGAAGAGCGCTATGTGTAAACACATAGAGCATTCGTATCTTCTCCCCCAAGCAGGCAGACAGCCCGTGCCTGTGCATGACGGGCTCGCCCAAGTGCGCCCTTGCGCAGCAGCTGGCGTGTGGTTAATCAGTGCAGAGGGAACGGACAATTTTGTGCTTGAGATTAAAGTTTTTCTAAAGCTGTGAGTGTAGAATGAGAGAAGGTGCTTGGTCAAATGTGAATTTATAGAATTTAATTTACATAGCTTCCTAAAGTTGCCAGAGTTTGTTGTTGTATAAGCTATAGAAATACTTTCTTGGTGCACACTGAAGGCCAGGTAATATTTGCTGCTGTTCTAGTTTTTCTAGTGAAATACATCTTTTTATGAAAATATGCATCTCAACAACAAAAAAATTCTAAATGAGCACGCACCTTTAAATTCATTATGATGTAAATGGTCACATCATTATATGAAACAATTTTAAGGTTAAATAGTTAAGATTCACAAGAAAGACTGGAAACATTGCTCTTCACCAGAGTTCTTAGTAGACCCACTTCTTTTTTTTGAACATTAGGAAATTTATTTTTACAACCCCTTACTGTTTGCACTCGGTCATTCATAATACCCACAGAACAGGTTTGAAGCTAGTCGGTCCAACAGGATGTCAGCTGCAGTTCCAAAGGAGTTGTGGGTTCGTGTTTTACCAAGGGAGACACACCCTAATTCATCTCTCCTGGCTGTGGATGTGTGTAGCTTATTTAGCAACGCTCCGTTTAAGAAGTGCTAGTGCTGCCGACTTTGAGGAAACTTAAAGAATCCTTCTGAGTTTACCTTATTCAAAACTGCCTTAGTAAATTTTTGCTTATCAGTTCTGAGAAGATGTGTTAAAACCAGTTTGGCAACTTTTTTTTTTTTTAAATATAGCATGCTAGAGGGCCTTGAGAAAAGAGTTTTGCAACAATGTCAGTGTTGGAACTAACTGAATGATTTTTTAAAGCAAGAGTATTCATGGTGTATATTTCTCGGTGCTTGGAGGACTCATCTTTTAAAAACCAAGATTTCATGGTGGAGACTTAATTTCCAATGGAAATGTAATAATATCAGGTATGGGCAATTGAAAGTTTCTCTAAGAACTCAGAACATAGTTCCTTTTGTATGAATACTGACGAATTCACAACCCTGCACACATGCATACCCAATATAATTGACTACTTCTGTTTTTTTTAAAAAATCAATTTTGTATTGTACACAAATCAAAATACATTGCTAGCATGAGGTAAATGGCTACTTTTGACTTTTAAGCATTCTGAATTTCTTTTCTTTTTGCATCTTTTTATTTTTCAATTACAGTTCACTTTCCATGTTGTTTTGTATTGGTTTCAGGTGTACAGCACAGTGGTTAGACAGTTGACCGATTCTGTTTAGAGTCAGACTTTTAATGCTTTGTAGTCTAGTGATACTGAAATACAGCATTTCAGATGAGAGTTCTCTCTCCAAAGGATTAACTTGGAGTCAGTTTGAAAGGTAAGAGTCAACTATTTCTTAGGGCAGTTTCAGATGCAAGTTCAGATGATCCTGGGAGTCTAACATACCTCAATTTTGACTTTTAAAACTGAGTTTTTACTTTTTACTAGAAAAATGTTTTTAAAATCCAACCATCCTGCAATCCACATGAGCCTGTTTTACAATGAAACTCAGTGATAAATGTAGGACATTTCTGTGCTGCGTGTTAGCACAGAAACAGATTGTTCTGCTGCAGCCATGCCCCTTCGCTTTGTCATTTCTGTGTTTAGCTGGGCCTCTGCCTCCTGAAATGTCAGCCCTCAGACTCATGTGTATTTTGCCTTTGATTACCTTGGTCCTCAGCCAGCCTCACATTGGACACTTTCCGCATAGGCTGTGTATAGGTGCTTCTTGATGTTGAGCTGTTAATCTTTTTATTATTTCCTGTCACTTTCGCCATGATTGATGCTCTTGAGCCTGAGGGGGGGAAAGTGATGAAATGACTTTGAAAACAGCTTTGAAAAGGAGCGTTTTAAGTTGGAGTTGGGTCTTACCTGAGACCATAACGACAAGTGAGAAAGCACACACAGTCTGTTTTGTGAGGCAGCGCTTGAACACTTTGTAGGAGAAGTGGGGAGGCTTTCCCTGGTGTTTTTGCAGTGATTCAGGTTTCCAGGTCTGTGGGGTGTGGTGTGGTGAGAACTCTCAGAAGATTGGGACTTGGTGCTGTGGGAAGGTTACAGAAAGGGGTCCTCTTCCTTTGGGATTAAAATGAAATTATTTTTGAGTTGTAGGCATTATCAAAACTCAGACCCTGTCATCTCCCTGATATTTCCCCCACCCCATACGCACTTGCCTAGCGCTTGGCTTGGCTTTGGAAGTTCTTCCCCCATCCCCACCGGGGCCTGCAGCACGCAGGGGACCCACTAGAATGTGAGGAGAAAATGTTAGAACCTCTCTTCTATTTTCAGCTTGTTACTTTATTTTTTACTTTGTTAAGATCGTGGTAGAATAGATAAAACATAAAACTTGCCATTATAATCATTTTAAGAGTACAATTCAGTGGCATTGACTACGTTCAGTATTTTGTACAACCGTCACCTTGGTCTGTTTCCAAACTTTTTGTCACCCCACAGAAGCCTATACTCGTTATGCAGTACCTCCCCATGCACACCTTCACCCTCTAATCTACTTTCTGTCTTTCATGCTCACTCTAGATATTTCATGTAAGTGCGATCATACAATACATGTCTTTTGTGATCTGGCTTATTTCATTTAGTAGAATTCTTTCAATTTCATTCTTGTTGCAGCATTTTCTTTTTATGGTTGAATAATATTCCATCTCTCTATAAACACATTTTGTTTATCCGTTCGCCTGTCGTGGGAGATTTGGGTTGTTTTCATACTTTGGCTATTTTGAATCATGCTGCCGTGAGCCTGTACAGCGTGGCTGTACAGGTATCCATTCACCTTCTCGTTTCTAGCTGTTTGGGGTGTATGCCTAGGAGCAGAATTGCTGGGTTGTGTGGTGACTCCGTGTTTAGCCTTCTGAACCACCACGCTGTTTCCCACATTTTACATTCCTACCAACAGTGTACAAGGGTTACAGTTTCTCCCCATCTTTGCCAGTCCTTGTACTTTCTTTTTTTCTTTTTATCAGAGTCATCCTAGTGGATCTGAAGTGGTATCTCATGGCTTTGATTTTTGTTTCCCTGATGGCTGATGGTGTTGAGCATCTTTTCATGTGCTTATTGGTCAATTGTATGTCTTCTTTAGGGAAATGTCTATTAAGTCCTTTGTATTGTCCATTTTATATATATTTTATAATGTCTAATAGTAGAATATAGTTTATAATTTAAAAGATGCATATGCTTAAATATATGCATCATGTTTTTTAAATATGGGGGACATACTTTTAAAAGTTTGGAGACCATTATTATGGACTATGATAATGATCCATTTTATTTATTTGCTTAACAGTAGGAAACTATTGATGAAAATTCTTAGGCAATTCTGATTTTAAACAAATATAATGTTTTTACTGGAGCCTCCATATGAAACTAACTGCAGGGTCCCAAGGCTGTCTTTTAGGATGTTTTCTTTTGGTACTTAAGAAAGTAAATCTTCTTGGATGGGTTTCAAGTTAGACTGGCCTTATGCTCAATCCTATTTTGTGGTTAATAATGGGATTTCAGGGTTTAGTGTATCTTATTAAGAGGTAGAAATGGTCTTTTATGCTGCGTCACATAGGAGAACCACAATGTATAGAATAAATCTAAAGGGAGAGGCCTGGCTCTAAAATAGTAATAATAATAATTAGAATGTCATTTATAAGATTTGTTTGATTATGTAAAGAGATTAGCTTTTGGGGAGATTGAACTACCCTGTCTGATGATCCAGTAAGAGCATTTTAGGCCTTGGGTCGATTTTATTTTTAACAGATAGGTTTTCCTATTCTGTTCTTTGAAAGTAAACTTTGTGACGTTGCCCTAAAATGCCAGCTTCTATCAAGGGCATGACATCACCGTCCTAGCACATCCTGGTGTATTTCTTGGATAGGGTCCACTCTGGCAGGCGTTTTCCAAATGAAACATTTGATTCAGTAAACAAGTGTTTTATCCAGCAGCCCAAGTGGAGAATTTTAAAACCAGTGTTTGTTTGGCCAGCAAACATTTTGTTTCAATCCTTGCAGCTAAACAAGTGGGTAAAATTTAAGTGGCCTGCTAGTAAAAACAAATGCAGAACCAACTTCGGAAAACTCTGGCTGACAGAAATCTATTTGCTGTCAGAGTGTTAGTTTAGACGTTTGGGGAAATAATTTGTACTTCTGTATAGTTTTGTACTTAGCTACAGTCAGAGTGGAAAGTCTTAGGTTTGGGCAAGGGCTCCTAATTCTTTTTTTTTTAAAGGAAGAAGATGAAAACACCAAGATGAAGAAATATAAACATTATTAAATAAAAAGTATTGTCATATTGCTGTATTTAACTTTTACAGCCTGCCTTTAAAACGTGACTAAAACATCAGCACATATTTCCTCTGCTCTGCGTTTCCTCCTGCTGCTCTGGCTCGTGAGTGGCAGCTCCTCCGGCGTCCACCACCGCCCAGCACCCATGCTGCTGGTCAGGCCCTGTCTTCTAACTTCTATAAAAATGGTAGCTTCTTTTTGCTTTTACTTAGGATTTCTTGTGGCCGAACATTCTTGCTGTCTTTAATGGATTACCTTCTGAAACACATCTTTGAATTTTTAAATTTGGAAGTTTGTTGTGTACCTTTCTTTTTAAAAGGCAGGTTGCTTCTAATCAGGAAATGAATTGCCTTTCTTAAGAGGATAATCAGAAATTAGGGAAAATAGCATGCATGCAGAAGAATGTAGAAAATACATGTGCGGTTGAATGAACGATTGGCAAGTGGACACACATGTAACCCCATCCAGATGAAGAAACAGAACATTGCTTAGGATTTTCTCTGCTTTCAAAACCACCTTCCTGTTCTCTCCATAGGAAGCTTGCAGTTATGTAGATACACTTAAACGACATCATTTAGTTTTGCAAGTGTTTGATATGTAATACTTTTTGTTTTCTTTCTGTCAACAGTGTGATTGCACGACTTAGCCACTTCAATGCCTGTAGCTGTGGTTTATGGGTTTCCACTCTTGAGAATCCCTCTGTACTGTGACCGTGCGCTAATCCGTTTCACTGCTGATAGGTGTTTCCAGCTTTTGGCATTTATGAAAAAGGCTGGTGAGAACATTTATATATGTGTAGATGTAATCTCCTAGCACAGATGTGCCGAAGATCTCTAGGATGTATGTGGAAGCTGGATTGTGAGGTCATATGGTATTTGTATCTTCAACTTCAGACTAGAATTCCAAACTATTTTCCGAAGTGTTTGTTCCAGTTTGTATTTCCTTTAATGGTGGATGAGAGTTCCATTGCTCTGCATCTTCACCGAAGTTTGGCACTGTTAGACCTTCTAATTTCTGTCAATCTGGTGAGTGTGATATGGTGTTTTATTGTGGTTTTCATTTGCTTTTCCCTGATTAATAATAAAGCCTATTGGCCATTTGGTTACCCCTTTCTTCTTTTAGCATTTATTCAAATGTTTACCCATTTTTTCTTTTCTTCTTCTTCTTTTTTTTTTACTGATTTGTAGGACTCCTTTACATATTCTGGAATTAATCTTTTGTCAATTATAGGTGTTGCAAATATCTTTTACTACTTTGTGACTGTCTTTTTGCTGTTTGTGATGCCTTTGATTGTACACGAACTCTTAATTTTAATATTTTTGGCTTTTATGGCCAATAATTTTTGTATCTTTTAAAAAAAATTTGTGTCTAGTTTAAGAAATTCTTTCCTGTCCCAAGTTCATGAATATATTCTCCTTTATAGTTTCGCCTTTCATATGTTATTTTATTGTATTTTATTAATCTGAAACTGATTTTTGTGGAAGTTGTAAGGTAGGGATGTGTTTGTGTTTTTGTTTCTTGTCTGAATGAATAGTTGTCCAGCCACTATTTACTGAAGTGCCCTTCTTGCCCACAGAATCTGCAATACTGCCTGTGTCATATATCAAGTGGCCATCTGTGCTGTATCTGTTTCTGTGCTCTCTATTCTGTCCCATTGGTCTTTTTGTCAGTCCCTCATTCAACCCTACACTGTCTTAATTATCAGAGCTTCCCAGTGAATTCATGACACCTGGGAAGGCATGTTCTTCCCTAGTTCTTCAAGCATGTCTTATCCTTGGCTTTTTGCCCTTCTATATAGATTTTATAAACAGGTCAAATTCTCTAACAGAACCTATGGGAGTTCTATTAGGATTGCACTGCATCTGTGGACCATTGTGGGGAAAACTGACATGCTTACAGTAGGGAGTCTACCATACTGAAATGCAGCATGCACGAGCTTTAAAAGGATGTTGCCCAACTTCCTGGGTTTGGATCTGGCACTGGAGAATTTATTTAAATAAATAGTGTGCTTCAATTTCCTTACTTGTACTATAGAGATCATAATAGTACCTACCTTATAGGGTAATTGAAAGGATTAAAGGATTAAATGTGGTGCACGTAGTATGTATAAAGTGCTTAGAATAGTGTCTGGCACATGTAATCATTATATAAGTACATGAACATTCATTTCTCTATGTCTATTTATAACCTCTTCAGTGTGTCAAGAAAGCTTCATAATTTTCTTTATAAAGCTATACAAAATATATAAAATATATTCCTACATATACATATATGGAAATACATATAATCCTAGAAACTTAAAAATGTTAATGCTATTGTAAGTAGTATTTTTAAAGTTTTTTTGTGTGTAAATATTATTGTGGTTTTATTAGTATGTTTTATGAGCTAACTATGATAATGTTTGGTTACTACATAGTAAATGCTTGTGTTGCATAAGAGGCTGTTAGGAGCAGGCACGAAGCAGGGACATTTCAATCCGGGTGACTTCCCATCACAGTTGCTGCTCTGGTTTCACAGGACTGAACATTTTACAAATTTTGCCTGACTTTAAACCATTGTATCTCATTGACTTCTGTTAAAACCTGTCTGAGAGTTTTGGCGGTCTGGCTGGCTCATTTTATCTTGTATAGTGGGCTACTTCCAGCTGATTGTTTCTTTTAAATATATGAGCTCATGATGTATCAATATTTGCTTATAGACCACCCACAGTGTGCTTCAGACCCTTGTAGGTTTTATTTCCAGTGCTCCTATTTTTTCCCCTAAATTCTGCACTAAAGATGCCACATCTTTGAGACTGGAGTCACAGTTTTGTACATGGACTCACATCCAGCATGAGTAAGCTTTCTCTGGATGAAAATTCATGTTGTTCCTTTTGTATTTGTCAGACATGTCACACACATCTCTTCGGAGTTATAATTTTTCTCTTTTAAAAAACTTTTTATATTGATTTTAGAGAGACAGAAGAAGGGAACACCCCTTCCTCTGTCAGAGGAGACAGAGAAACATCGATGTGTTGTCCCATTTATGTATGCATCCATTGTTTGATTCTTGTGTGTGTACAGATTGCAGATAGAACTCAGAACCTTGGTGCATGAGGATGACACTTTAACCAATGAAGCTTCCCAGCCAAGGCAGTTTTTTTCTCTTAATAAAAAGGAAGAAAAGAAAGGAAAAAATAGAGAGATACCCCTCGACTAGTGTCTTCCTCTGGCTTCAGTTCTAAGCTTTCTGGTCACGTGGCACTCTACCTCACGTGGGAGGGAAGACCCAAACTGCCAGGCTCTGTGTGATTTCACTTTGTATCGCGGAGGCAGAAACTCAAAATGAAACCAATGAAAAAAACCAATGTGTTCTTAATGGTTTTACCCAAACCATAAATCTGTCTCTTGGAGGGAAAGGGGAATCACCCAACATTTGATCCGGTTTCTTCAGCATCTTCCAGAGTAGTATTTGTCAGTTCAGTGAGCACCAGCTGGGACTCACTCAAGGGGTTTGATGGAAATGCAGATTCTTGGACAGAAGGCAGGGATTTAAATATTTTAAGGTGCCCTGGTGGTACTGGCTGTCATCAGGACCTAGTAACAAGGCTAAAGTTATGGTAGGTTCAGGTTTTCATTGATCACATATCACTTAATGGAAAGTTTCACAAGAGGTTTAAAATAATGTAGCCAACACCTGTGAAGTGAAGTGTGTCAGGCATCTCACATTTAAATCTAGGAGTAGACTACTGTTATTAGTGTCACTTTATAGAAGAGGAAGCTGAGGAACAGAGAGGTTAAATAACTTGCCTAGAGTCAAACAGCTGATACACAATTGCCATTTTTTTCCTGGACCCTCAAAGCAAAATCCTGACCTTTGTTAATTACAAAAAAAAACCCAAATGAAAAACTGGCCTATAGCAGAAATGGGCCCAAAAGATTGACTTATATTAAACTGTGCCTTGGTATTGTGTTATGTGCCTTATAAATTATTCCTTTAGGAAGTCCTCACTGAACATTCAGAGACCCCGTGGCCTCGGGTGGGATCCCACAAAGGGAAGGCATTTATAGGAAATTACAGTCTCTCAGACAAACTAGTGACTTCTTAGCAAGTGCCCTTGCAGAGTGAGAGGACTTTGGAGTGGAATAGAAGAATTACTGTTCATTGAGCTGTTTCCTTGTACCAGGCTCTGTGGTACGTGTTTTATATGTATTTTCCCATTTATTTCTCAAAGAACTCTCTTCATTAACTCCTATTAATCATCAGTTTCACGGGTAACTAAGGCCTACTGACGTAAAGAGACTCGTCCATAGTCGCACAACCTCAGCATTGTGATATGGAGATAACACCTCTCTCCCTCCAGAGCCTACCCTTATTCCACTATATTTTATGCTTTTGACTACATAATCAAATAGGATTTTCTGTTTTCTAGAGAATTGTCATCTGTGTGATAGTAACCCAGACATCCCAGTCACTAAAGTCATTCTGAGGTTTAAAGAGACCTTTTCGATGGCTTATAATGTCATTGGTCATTTGCTGGGCTTTCACATTTTGTCCCCTGGTTCTGTTGTCTTTGCCTGGTGTCCAGGACAGGCAAGAATCCTTCAAAGCTAATATTATCATGGCCAGGATCATGGCCTCTAACCAGACTGACAGATGTCTAGAAACTGGAAGAGGACCAGATGTTTTTTAAGAAACATTAGACCTTTGCCCATAAGTACTCCATTTGGTTACCACAAAAGGGGGTGGCCTCCTGTGCCCTAATTGGGTTCCTTAATTTTCATGAGAGGATGTTCAAAGTCTGGTAATGTGCTATATGCAGGTGAAAATTTAATCAAATTATTTTTAGAGTTCTTGGTCATGAAGAAATCTTAGTAATAATCTAGCTTGCACAGCAAAGGAAACAATCAACAAAACGAAAAGACAACCCACCAAATAGGAGAATGTACTCGCTAATGATACATCTGATAAGGGATCACTAGCCAAAATTTATAAAGAACTTATAAAACTCAACACCCAAAAAACAAAGAATCCAATTGAGAAATAGGCAAAGGACCTGAATAGATACTTCTCCAAAGAGGACATACAGATGGCCAATAGGTATATGAAAAAATGCTCAATGTCACTAATCATTAGAGAGATGCAAATTAAAACCGCATGAGATATCACTTCACACCTGTCAAAATGGCCATCATTAATAGATCAGCAAACAAGTGCTAGCGAGGATGTGGAGAAAGGGGAGCACTAATGCATCGTGAATGGTGGAAATGCAGATTGGTGTAGGCCACTGTGGAAAACAGTATGCAGTTTCCTTGGAAAATTAAAAAATGAAACTGCCTTTGGACCCAGCCAACCACTTCTGGAAATTTATCTGAAGAAACTTGAAACACTAATTTGAAAGAATATATGCCCCACTATGTTCATTGCAGTGTTACTTAACATCTCCAAGATTTGGAAGCAGCCCAAGTGCCCATCAGTAGATGAGTGGATAAAACAGTGGTACATGTGCACAAGGGAATACTACCTGGCTGTAAAAAAGAAGGAAACCTTTTGCAACAGGATGGATGGACCTGGAGAGTATTAAGCTAAGTGAAATAAGCCAGTTGGTGCAAGACAAATACTATATGATCTCATTCATATGTGGAATCTAATGAACAAAATAAACTAACAAACAAAATAGAAACAGACTCACAGATACAGAGAACAGACTGACAGTTGTCACAGGAGAGAGGGATTGGGGGTCTGGGTGAAAAAGGTGAAGGGATTAAGCAGCAACAACAACAACAAAAAAACCCATAGACACAGACAGCAGTGTGATGGAAACAGCCAGAAGGAAAGGAGGGTGGGGGGACATGGAAGAGGATAAGGGGGGATAAATGGGGATAGAAGGAGACTTGACTGGGGGTGGTGAGCACACAACACAATATACAGATGATGTATTATAGAATTGTACACTTGAAACATACAGTTTTATTAACCAATGTCACCTCAATAAATTCAATTAAAATTATCTAGCTCACCCTAGCTGGTGTGGCCCAGTGGACTGAGATGGCCCATGAACAGAAAGGTCACTGGTTCAATTCCCAGTCAGTGCAGATGCCTGGGTTTCGGACCAGGTCCCCAGTGTGGGGCGTGCGAGAAGCAACTCATTGATGTTTCTCTCACACATTGATGTTTCTCTCCCTCTTTTTATCCCTCTCTCCCCTCTCTAAAAATAAAATAAAATAAAATAAAATAAAATAAATTATCTAGCTCAATTTCTCCATCTTACTGAAAAGGGAAGGGAATACTTACCCTAGTAAGTAACTTGTTCAAGATAACTAGTGGCAAAACTAGAACCTACTTCCTGACACCAAGGGCAGTACCTTTATTCTAACCCTTTAATCTGATTTTATACTGGCACTGCCTTAAGCTGAATTATGTCATGAATAAGCCATAAGAATTTTAATTTTAAAATGATTCACATGTTAAGGCTTTCCTTTAAATGCTAGTGATAAAGTTATTTTAGATTTCTAAATATACAACGGCAGATGCTGGGAGAAGCTCTCCTAAAATATTGTCAAGCCCACAGGAGAGTGTAATGCTCAGCAAAGTGGAAAACCTACTTAGGGATATTACATTTGTGTGTACCTATATTTAAGGGTGAAGAAGAAAACCTAACAAAAAGATAATAAAGGAAGAGGTATATATTGCTGTTGCCATCAGTATTACTTTTAAGTCTATTTGAGGCCTCCTGCCTTATTGTGGAGGCCTCGGACACATACACATGGGTTGTAACTTATGCCATCCCTCTGACCCAGTGTCCTTGGAGAATGAACATAAGAGCAGAAGAGACCTAATAAAGAATCCATTCATTAAATTCAGTATTTCATTCATTAAATATAATCCCATCAGTGTTGAATAGATAAGGCATCAACATCAGGGCCCCTGTCTTAATTCATGACTTGGCCCTTCTGCTCCCCTTCATACTAATTCTGTCCCATTGACTTTGCACTGAGAGAGTAGAAAAGCCCTGTGGCCTTTTTCTTTTCAACATTTTACTGAAGTGTAATATTCACACAGAAAGCTGCACATATTATAAATGTACTACTCTCTGGATTTCCAAGATGAACACACCCTAGCAGCATTGGAGCACCACACACCTGATCTTACAGTCTGGCTTCACCACTTAACCATCTGCATAACTTAAGGCAAATGCTTTAATGTTTTTGAGCCTCAGTTTGCCCACCTATTAAATGGGAAAGAAATAATAGCATTTCATATGTATTTGTGGAGAGCAAAAGATAATACATTTTAATTTACCTGGCATTTTTCTTCCTTTCCCTAATCCTAGAAAAATTCTGGAGATGAAATCCCTCAAAGTGAATTAGACGTGGAAGTTGAAAGTTTGTAATGTTTGGTAACAGCTCAGATGAATCAGGAATTGTAATGAATAATATGAACTATAGAGAACAAATGGATACATGTTAACTGCTTCTTTGCTACAACTGATTTTGGCCCATTCTTTTCAAGGGCTCTTCTGAGAAACTTAGTTTGAGGTAGATTAAAGATTCACACTATGTATTTATTAATATATATCCTGCTTCATCATGAAAGGGGATTACAGAAATACACATAATACAGCAGTATTTAAAATAAATAAGTAGGTGAATGGAGGCCGAAGTAGAAATGTAAGCTAAAGCTTGGGGTAAGGTCGATATGCAAAGTGCATGAAATTCAGGTAATTTGCTAGGTGTGGTTTTCAGAGTTGGCTTTGAGCTTCCTACCACTCAAAGCAAGTAAGGGCAATGATTAGTAAAGTTCAGAGTGCCCTTGTAATGCGAAAACAAACCAGTGGAGGAGGGGAAATGCAGTTTCTTTTTTTTTTAAATATATTTTATTGATTATGCTATTACAGTTGTCCCATTTCCCCCCTTCACTCCCCTCCACCCTGTACACCCTCTCCAACCCACATTCCCCCCCTTTAGGTCATGTGTCATAAGTTCTTTAGCTTCTACATTTTCCATACTATTATTCTTGCCCTCCCCCTATTTTCTACCTACCATCTATGCTGCTTATTCTCTTACCTTTACCCCCTCTCTCCCCACCCCACTCCCCTGTTGATAACCCTCCATGTGATCTCCATTTCTGTGGTTCTGTCCCTGTTCTAGTTGTTTGCTTAGTTTCTTTTGGTTTTGTTTTAGATGTGATTGTTAATAATTGTGAGTTTGCTGTCATTTTACTATACATGTTTTTTCTTCTTAGATAAGTCCCTTTAACATTTCATAAAATAAGGGCTTGGTGATGATGAACTCATTTAACTTGACCTTGTCTGGGAGGCACTTTATCTGCCCTTCCATTCTAAATGAAAGCTTTGCTGGATGGAGCAATCTTGGATATAGGTCCTTGTCTTTCATGACTTGGAATACTCCTTTCCAGCCCCTTCTTGCCTGCAAGGTCTCTTTTGAGAAATCAGCTGACAGTCTGATGGGAACTCCTTTGTATGTTACTGTCTCCTTGTCTCTTGCTGCTTCTAGGATTCTCTCCTTCATTTTTACCTTGGCTAATGTAATTACGAGGGAAATACAGTTTCATTCTTGGTACCAAGGCCTTCCATGGGTCTTCACTAAGAGAACTTGATGTAAAGTGGTAGAAATGTCCATATTAAATAAGAATGATCTGGTTTATATTGCTGTGTCTTAGGCTCTGCCTCAGTATACAGGTGGCACAAAACAAATGCCTAATTTAGTACAAGTAGTCTTATAAATGATCATAAACTGATAAAATTCTATTCTCCATTTTATTACAGTGATACAATGCAAATGAGTACAGGCTGGTTACGTATGTCCAATAAATTCATCTATGAAGTTTGTGAACCCCCCAAGCAGTGGTGTGGTAAACGGGAATTGTATGTTAAGGCTGGATGAGGAATAATGAATTTTCAACAACTCTTCTAAAGAAGACTCAAAGAGGGAAGCATCATTTTTAGGAAGTGCTTGGGAAAATGAGGTTGGGAGAAGCTGAGGTGGAGGGAACTTTCTAGGTGTCAGCTCCATTCTGAGAAATATGCAGGCCTGTCCCTGAAGGACTTGACCCTGGGGAGGTGAAAAGTATACTTCACTGAAAAAATTATGGTGCCCTCACCACTGAAGAGCAGGTGTAGGGGTAGGTAAGGAGTCATTTTGGACATGTTGGGTTTTCAGCTTCCCTGCGTGGGAAGTTATATCTACACACGTGCACACGCACCCTCACTCACTTGTATCCTGGTCGTCATGTTAGCTGCACTGTCTGGCAGATTCCAGCTGAATGAAGGCCTGTACATTGAGGCAAATGATTAGAAATAGGGTTCAGTTTTTAGATTTGGATGTTTGTAAAAGAAACCACCCTTCATAGAAACAAATATGATGTTTTACTGTTATCAGTGGTCAAGTAGTGGGTCTCAAAGTCTGGTTTAGGAGCCCCCAGGGATCCCTGATATCCTTTCAGTGAATGCACGAGGGAGATCAGAACTGTTGTTATAACAGTAAGATTTGCAGTTTTTTGTTTTGTTGTGTTTTGTGTTTTATACTGTTTTACTCTCTGGACTAACCCAGAGGATACATGATGTGATATCCAATCACCTTCTCCAGAGCCTGGAATTAAAAGAGATTTGAAAAAATGTAAAGCAATGCACATTTCTAATAAAGTTTTGTTTTAGAAAATAGAGTTATTTTTCATTAAAAATATATGCTATTTATGTGAACGTGATAGGTTTATCATTGTTATTTTAGATAAATCAGATTTAGATTGAGTTCTAACATGGAAAATGCTGTTATGTATAACTGACATCATCAAAGGAGTCCTGAGACCAAAGCATGTGAGAGCCCGTGCTGGGGGTGTGTGTGCCGCAGTCCGCGGTGGTGCCGGACATCAGGCACAGCTCGCCACGCAGTGGGTCCCGAAGTTCCAAGAGATGCTCCTCCACATCGCTGCCTGGACACCAACCTGCAGGCACACACATGCAATTGTTCCAGACAGTGTGGGCATCTCTGCTTTGCTGATCAGTGTGTTCATAGATATTTAGTTAATATTGGGGCTACAGCAAGTAATAAAACAGAAAAGGTCTCAGTCTTCATGGAACTTATTTCTAATGTGTGTTGAGAAAGCAGAATTGCTAAGCATTTACAGAACTGGATAATATATACATATTACAGATAAACACACACACTTGGTATCCAGGTGTGACTGAATGAATACCTCTGCCCACTGTGGGCCAGGCCTTGTGCCGAGTGCGTGTGTGTGTTAACTTCATAGCCATCCCATGTAGTATATGACATCATGTGCCTTTGCAGGTGAAAAACTGAAACTCAGAGGGGTCAGATAATGTGTCTGAGTTGTCAGCTAATAAGAGATCAAATCAGGATTTGTGCGTTTTTTTAGCATCTTTGACATAGGTAGTCTTTCTGTTTTAAGGAAACAATAGACTTCCCCTTAACAATCTCCACATCCAAGTTAGAGAAGGGACTGGCCTTGCTGTACTAAGGCAGCATGTCTTTGGACCACATTCTTGCACAGGTGCAGGGAGCAGTGGTATAGAAACCTTCATGACCAGGTTGGGAATCTTGCACCACCAAAGCAGCCAACGAAATAACCACTGCAAGGCCCATTTTCTCATATTACCTTTCTGCCAAGGCCAGTGAAGATTTCACATCTTTTCTTTCTTTGCCAGAGCTGAATATTGTTAAGTCTCTCCTAGAGCAGACCTTCCTGGACCTATAAATGGCTTAATATGGATCCTGATAGGTATGGTGTGCCCAAAATAGGAGGACCTTTGGCTTCAAAGCCACTAAGTTTCAGCCGCTTGGGTTTTTCTTGGCAGCTGCCACGGTAGAAACTTTTGTCCTGGAAGAGCTTCCTCTGAGCTTTCTGGTACACCAGCTCTCCTGCCCCTTCCACCCTCCCACAGAACTCTCTCCACACCTGCCGGAGGACGTTGTCACTGGTCAGAGACCTGTGTAGTGACTGCTTTGTATATCGACCCCTCCAGAAAGAAAATCCAAAATCCGTGCCTAATTCTGGAGTCTTTCAGAAGTCTCCAGACCTGGAAACGTGCAATCTAAATGGAGAGTGCACATGCATACATGCCCACAAATAATCATTTCAGGAGGGACTTAGGGCCTCTGCTTGCCAGAGTTTTGAGTGACATCCTAACTCCATGCATATCGTTCTGTAATTTGAAACACTTATTGTAAGTGTAGCTGATGACACACGGAGAGGTAGCTAGAATGGTGAATGGTGCATAGAGGAACACCATTTGTTACATTAGCTGAGTTCAAAATGTGCAGGTGTACCAGTTTCTCTGGATGGTTTCTCCTGTTGAAATTGTAGTTAGCTTACCAATGAAGCCCCCTCACCTGTGATGCCATGTTTCATCTCACTGAACCCTTTGTGGCTGATCATCATAGTGTTACTTAGCTATGGCAGTCCCAGCTGCAGACCTCTTGCCCAACTGATCAATCACTCCCTAACCTTTGTACTATTAGCATGGTGAACTTTTGGTACATTCACAGGGCAGGCAGGAAAGCAATACCTCTGTGCTCAGAACAGTTTCCCCTGTCTCATTCCCCAGTCTCTTCCTTACCACTTGTAACTCTTTCGACCATGGTTTAAATGAGGGCCCTTCCCCAGCTTTCTCAAATCTTGCATCCTGGCTTGTGTTTGGGGGGAGGGGGAATAGAAATTCCAGGAGGGCATTTACAGCTAAGTATGTTTTTAGCCGGCAAGCAGTAATTGTGAATTTACTCCCTTTCTCAGAAATGGGTAGTCAGCTTCTGCCTTCCACCTGGCATTTTAGCAGCTGTGTCACATCCTATCCTCAGGGCAAGGCACGTTGTCTGGAAAGGTGGTATTCAGCAGACCAGTGCCCTTCAGAGTTGGGTACCTAACAAAACAAGTTAGATTTGTTGATCTGGTTTAACCACAGCCCCTTTGAAGAGAGTCAGAATCCTTATTTCAAAAAGGACCAACCCAGTTGGAGAGACCCCCCCTCCCCACGCACTGGTGTTACCCCACTAGCAATGGTGGTGGTAAAGCAGGGACTTGGGAGTGAGCTGGGATCATTCTGACCTCAGGCAGTTTAACCTGTATAAACCTGTATTCTACACAACGGAGGCATATATCTACCTCCAAGGGCAGCGGCAAGGGTTAAATGGATCATGTAGGCAAAACTTTGGGCTCAAGATTGAGTCAGGGTTCTTGATACATGCAAATTTTTCTTTGTATCCAACTTCATGATCTAAACCTACTCACAGTGCCAGTTTTTGTTGATCCGACACCCCCCTACAATTAGCATTAATAAGGCCGAAGGAGACCATGTCCACGAAGGTGTCTGTCCTTCGCTGCTCAGAAGGATGGAAGTGGAAGAGAACAGAGGAGCAAGTAGAAGTCGTGCTTCAGGCGGCCCGAGACTCCTGGAGAACTGCTGGAGAGAAAGCCTGGAGGCGGCGGAAAGCACTGAGAGAGGTGCAGGCTGGGGGAGCCCTCTGCATGTGTCTGCTCCCCAGCCTGCTGGCTAGTTAGGTGCTTTCCTCTCTTTTCCTGACTTCTTTTACTACTGAACGGGCTGCCATCAGACAACTGGAGAGCTTGGCAGGCTTCTGGGACTCTGTACTAACACCGTGCCTCTTGACGACAGAGCAGACACGGAGGGTGCTTGCACACAGCAACGTGGCCTTGTCCGGCTGCCCTCGCACTGATGCTAGCACCTGTGAGTGCAGTGCCACTCAAAGGAGCTCTGGGAGTCAGGAGGCCCGAATGCAAGTCCCAGCTTTGTGTAGCTTTGGACCTTTAGTGAGTGAAATCTCTGTGACTGTTTGTGCATGTTACACTCACTAGGCCCTGAGGTCTTCCCCACACCGACATGTATGCGTTTAAAACCCTCCCTCTGGGCCTTCTCCTTAGAGGCAGCCCCACCTGTCAGGATTAGTACCTGAGGAGCAGTTTCTAACTACCAGCACCTCTCAAACCCTGATCTGTTTTTGAAAAATTAGTTTTTGCACTCTTCTACACAGCTGTGACCAATGTTGCTGGAACTGGGAACTCACCAGTTCCCGGTACACCCTGCAGCTGCCCTGCTGCATGCCCTCAGTTCAGCTTCTCAGCTTCCACCAGGAACCTGCTTCTCCTCTGCCACACAGCTGAGAGTTAGAAACTCACCAATGAATCTTTGGCTCTTGCTGTGCTCTTCCTGAATGACTTGTAACTCTCTTTTTTCCCCTAGCTTTGCTCTCTGATCTCAAGAGCCACATCCAACAGAATGCTCGTTTTTTTTTTTCAATATCTCCATTAATCAAAATGACTTCAGTTTAAATTATATGCCTTACACAGACAGAACTCACTTAGAGGGCTAGAGTCGTTCGTTAGAAAGTGAAAGTAGCTGATAATCCTTTTTCATATGTGAAAAAACTGGCAAGTCATTTAAGCCTTTTTCCTCCTGGTAACTTAGAAACAATAGCAAAGTTACTTGAATTGTGTCTCCTTTTATTTTTCCCTCCTTGTGCCCAGGATAAAGATGTCATAGAAGCTTTTATGTTCCACTCTCCTGCTAAACTCTTTAGGTAGGAAAATAATTGGCTTTTTCCTTAAGAGGAGGGTAGGAACAGACTGTGTCCGAGCTATTCTCTTGCAAATCCCGGTGGGTACTGAATAATAAAGTCTGTCTAGCTTCTAGTCTGCAACTCTTCTCACTTTCCTTTGAACAAGGGCAGTAAGTTGCTCTTTTTCTGCTCAGTTCTCACACTGAAAAAATCCAGTAGGTGGCCAAAGAGTCTTTAAAAGACTAAAGACAGCTTCAGAGAGCCATTGGGAAGAAAAGTGCGCTTGTAACTTTGTCCAGCAAACAATGCTGGGGAAGTTCAATAGTGCTTCTGGATCCCGGCTTAGGGACAGGTGACTTATTTAGGCAAGTTACAAATGGACATGTTTGACTACAGCTAAATTAAGTTCTCAAAATAATCCCCCAAACTGGAGCTCATACTGTTGAAGCAAGTACTTAGACCAGACCTCTCAGCTGGCCTCCTTCTAGCCTCATTTTAGAACATGGTGTCATCCTTTGCAGTGCCACAGAAAGAGCGTCGCAGGGGTTCTCTGTGGAGCATGAAAGAACTCTGTCAGCACTGCAGGAGCCAAGCCCCAGGAGTTCCATGAGCTGAGAACTTTGCCCTTTGTAAATTGCTTTTGTAAAAAATTCTAAGTTGAGGAGCCAGAGATAAGGAAATTGCTGTTGCTCGGCACTGTTTTATGGTTCTAGCGTTGTGTCCTGTGGTGTCCCATGTTCTTTGCTTTGAGTTATGTGAAGCTAAGAAGCAAACATCACCCTGCTCTCATTACCTAGAACTGGCTACAGCTCAGTGCACATCTGGTTACCTGTGTGAGCTGTGTCACTGAATGTTGCCGGGAGCAGTCTGCACCTTTGAGTAAAATACTCACTGAATGCAACTGGTGCCTTCAGCAGTACACACACACACACACACACACACACACACACACTCTCTCTCTCATATATATAGCAGCAAAATATACATTACATAAAATTTACCATTTTAGCCATTTTCAGTGGCATTAAGTGCCTTCATATTGTTGTGCTATCATCACCACCATCCATCTCCCCATTGCCCCACTGCCTAGCTACTGGTACCCACCATTCTACTTTGTCTCATATAAATGATCATAGAATATTTGTTTTTTTGTATCTAGCTTATTGAGGTATACTTTCCTCAAGATTCTTCCGTGTTGTAGCATCTGTCAGAATGTCATTCCTTCTAAGACTGAATAATATTCATTTGTACGTGTATACAGCATCTTGTTTATCCATTTGTAAACACCTAGGTTGCTTCCACTTTTTTGATGTCGTGAATAACAGGCTTTTGATTCTCTTGGGTAGACATGCAGAAGTGGAATCACTGGATCGTAGGGTAGTTCTATTTTTAGTTTTTTAAGGAACTGCCATACTGTTTTTCACAGAAGCTGTATGCACTATATTTACATTCCCGCCAGCAGTGCACAAGAACCCCATTTCCTCCACATCCTTGCCGACAGTTGTTGTTTTCCGATCCTTTGGTACTGGGCGTCCTGACGAGCAGAAGGTGGGGTCTGGTGGTGGTTTGGGACAGTGGTTGCTGTGATGCTGGTGTTTGCCGGCATGCACAGCTGAACACTCCCGCTGGCTTCTGTGTGATGGAACAAGGCCCAGAGAGAAGGCCCCTTCCCCTTTTTGTTCTCTGGAGTCTGAAGCTGCAAGCCTGTGCTCTGTCTGCTGTAGTGGGGCTCTGAAGCTCTTCCGGGCAACCGCAGCGAGGAGACGTGTGAGCAGGGACGCTCTTAGCTCCGTCCTGAAGAAAGGAGGTTTAGTAGCTTGGGATGGGTCAGGACTCCTTGAAGATCTTCGTCCCAAGCACGTAAGCAGGAGCCAAGGCACTTAACTGGACCAGTCTGCCGAGGTGTGTGCTTTCATTGGGAGGCTAACTCATCACTGACACATTTTTTAGTTTTACAAAGATCTTCTACTGCTTTAAAAAAAGACACCTACTGCAAAAGCATTAGTTTTCTAGGGTAAATAGAAAGATGCAAGACCTATTTATCACAGGTTTATGTTTTAAGTGGAATGACTGCTTTTTAGATGATTTTGAAAATTGTGTCTCCAATCTTAGATACTGTAATACAAGGAGACAATACATATAGTTCAATATGTGTAAGATTCTGTACTTAAATTAGTAAAATACAGAAATGCTATTACATGAGATTGGGGAAATAGAAAAAATATAAACCTCTTCACTTCTTTTTATTATTTTGGTAAATTTATTTCCAGTCCTTTTCATTTATTTTTAAACATGTACCTGTAATAATATGTACATATAGTGTAAATAAACTTTCCTGAAAGGTTATGCCCATTTACAATGCCATTAACAATACAGCCTATGAAAGTATTCGCTCATTTTGTTATGCCTCAATGAACTTTTTCTAATTTAAGAAAAAACTAAAAGCTACTTTGCTTAATATATATTTCTTTTGTAATTTTTGTTAGAAAATATTTTTTCCAGTTTGTGTTTTGCTTTTTAATTTTTGACATAGAGATGGTTCATATTTATTTTTCCCTTCCTTCCTTCCTCCCTCCCTCCCCTTGGAGCTTAGGAGAAAGAGAGAGGCAAGGAAAATGCACCTGGGCGAGAGGGCAGGGAAAAGTTCAGACCTGCTCTATAAAGAGAGCTGCAGAGATGGTTTATATTTCTGTATGGTTAAGCCACTGATTTTCAACCTTTTTCATCTTGCGGCACACATAAACTAATCACCAAATTCTGCAGCACACCACAAAGTATATTTTTTGCCAATCTGACAAAAGTTGGTATAATTTTGATTCATTCACAGCACACTACTATTGTTGTGTTGACTGTTGTCATTTTTTTTAAAGATTTTATTTATTTATTTTTAGAGAGGGAAGGGAGGGAGGGAGGGAGGGAGAGGGGGGGGGGACATCAGTGTGCAGTTGCTAGGGGACATGGCCTGCAACCTAGGCATGTGCCCTGACTGGGAATCGAACCTGCAATGCCTGGTTTGCAGCCCGCGCTCAATCCACTGAGCTACACCAGCTAGGGCGACTGTTGTCATTTTTTTTATTAGACAGTCTAGGGGGAAAAGGTCAGTGCCCCTGACCAAATAGTCAGGTGTATTGTATGTTTTAAGAATTCTTGCAGCACACTGGTTGGAAATCGCTGGGTTAAGCAATATGTTCTTTTTTATATATCCTTTTAATTTCTAATTTTATGTAGTCTATTCATTATTTGCATTCAAGTTTTAAAATTTCTTTCCCTCCCAGTGCTATAATACATTTTTTCTCCCCAGTATATGACAAATTTTGTTCTAATCTTATTTTTCTGTTTTAAAAATACATTTCTAACTGTTTACCCTAAGGAATTTATTCAGTATAAGGTGTGAGGTAAGAATTTACCTTAATGTTTCCCCCAAATCGGTAGCCAATTGTTCTAACAATAACTAATTACTGAATAATTCTTTCCATCTCTGATGAATACTGGTGCCACCTTTAACATAAACTGACTTCTAGTAAGTATATTAGACAGATGTATTCCTAGTTTATCTATTCTTTTCTATCAATTGCTTTTTTTTCTTGCATACTCCCAGGATCTTTTAATTATAGACTTATAATTGTTTTAATATATACTACCCCTTTTTCCTATAGTTCTTTGCAAAATTTTCTGTACTATTTTTACTTGTTTCTTTTAGACACATATGGGAATTATCTCCCTATAAAATATTTTTTTATCCAGTTGGGGTTTTGATCAGAATTGCATTTAACATAAAAATTAATTTAGAATATACATTTTAAATATTGAAATTTATTCTCCCTATCTAAATCTTACCTCATCTCTATTTCTTATTACATATATATATGTGTGTGTATACACACACACACACACACACACACACACACACACGGGGTTTTTTTCCTTGCTTTGGTTACACACAAACCTTGTTCAATTTATTGCTTTGTGAATGGGGTTTTTTAAATTAGACTTTTGTGATGGTTATTGCTGTCATATAGGAAATGTGTGTGCACACCTGTGCCTTATACTATCCACTTTATAGAGCAAAGCATCGAAAAGAGCAAAGCACGGAAAAGAACACAGTCTGTGCAGTCTTGGGGATCGGTCAGGCTTGAGTTTGAACTTCAGTTCTCAGATGCCTGAGCATACAGTGTCCAATATTGTAACACTGTATCTTACAATTAAAACAGGGTTTTAATAAATGATAGCTCTTATTGTCCAATTTTTCTGAATATAGTTTCCCCTTCATTTCTTTGAGTTTTCTATTTAGACAATGATATCATCTACAATTAAGGATAATGTTAACTTTTTCTTTTCAAAATTTAAAACTCTTTATCTGCTTCATGCCTTATCACATTGGCCAGAAACAGTTGCAAAACAATACAAAATAATTTTTTTCTTTCTGGGAGATTTTTATTCTTATTTTTAAAGGAATTACTCTAGTTTTTCACTATGAAATGTAAAGTTGGCTGTGGTTTGAAATGGGTACTGTTTATATGTTGGAGTTCTTGCCTTTTAAGTGTTTTAAAATTAGAAATCAGTTATCTCAGAAGATTCATATAATTTGAACAACTTTATTTATAAACTACAATATTGATGTTACCTAAGAGAAAAGGTAGAAAATTAAGGATCAATCCCATCTTGAATATACATGTTATCATTTCCTCTAAAAATGCCTATCTCTGTATGAGTTTTTTATAAGTCCTCTTATGGAGTTTAATACTGAAAAACAATTAATCTCCTGGGGGTAAGCTGGTGATGGTGGTAGGTTGGGAACCTTCCTTTTAATGCCTGATTGCTAGCTTCCTTATATGGAAATCTGTACCATGCTTTTATATCTGGTTTGGGTCACATGGGAACCTTTAATCTTTGATTCTTACTTTGAATTCCCGTGTATAGCAAAACTTAGAACACTTAAATTTTAAGTAGAAACTGTATCTAAATTTTATAATCTTAACCTAGGTATTCTTCTGATTAAAGTCTATTGGTATTTTAAAATAATAATTGTCTTCCTGATATAACAGTAATCTATATTTATTATAGAAATTTGGAAAATGTGGACAAGCACCAAAACAAAAATTAAAAATGGCACATACGTTTTGTAAGATTTTTTTTACTTACTGTATTTTGAACATTTCCCAATTTTAAGTAACTTTATACTTAATGATTGCTAATGGTTAACATGTTATTCCATCATGGAAATATTTTACCATTTATGTATCAAAGCTCTATTAGTAGACATTTAGCTTGTTTTTAGTTTTTCATAATGGTAAATAATTTAATGATAACCATCCTTATACAAATATCTTCATTATGTCTCTGGGAAAGTTTCTAGAATTCTTTTTTTAGAAGTTGAATGGCTGGCTGAAAGAGATATACATTTTTAAAGACAATATGCTTACATTTTTAAATTTCTGTTTAAGGTAATTGAAAGCAATATCATTCCCAAAACATATATCTATTTTTCTCAGCTTTGCCAAAATTAGATGTTGAGATTTTAATGTATTTTTGCTATTTAATAGGAAAAAATATCTTACAGCATGTTTCAATATACATTTCTTTTGTTACCACTGATGTTTAACATAAAAAAAATGTTCATTAAGTATTTATACGTGTTCTCCTATAAATTACTTTGCCCACTTTGTAGTTGAGGTGTTCTTTAATACTGACTTTTTAAAAAGTCAGTAGAGCATAAAAATTAGGAGCATGGAACTGAGAAAGAGTTCTATATCCAAGTCTTCATTCTGCTACTTATTCACAATGAGTCCTTGGACATGTTACTTCTTAGCCACTCAGTGTTTCCACTTCTTTATTTTAAAAGTGGAACTGCCCTGACTGGTGTGGCTTTATCCCCGCCAACTGAAATGTCGCAGGGCACATACCTAGGTTGCAGGTTCAGTGTGTGAGAAGCAACAAATCTATGTTTCTCTCTCACATCATTGTTTCTCCCCTCTGTTTCTCCCTCCCTTACCCCCTCTAAAAATAACAAATAATAAAAAATAAAAAATACAAGTGGAACTAATTGTATCTCCCATATAGGGTTATGATGAGATCTCGTGTGCAAAGCACTTAGCTTGTCTTACACCTAATATGGGCTAAATACAATGTAACTTTTATCATATTGAGGTTCTTCACCAACTCTGCTTATAAAGATTTTTTTTCCTAGTTTGTAATTTCCTTTTGATTTAATCTATAGTGTCTTTTATGTATTTAAACTGAAAATTTTTGTGTAAATGAAATGTGGCTTATTCCTTTCTGGCTATTCCTTTTCCCTAAAAAACCCTTCTATATACCCCTGATGATCAGATAAATATGTACCTACTTTTCTTCTGGTTCTTTTACCATTTTATATTTTACATTTAAATTTAAAACATTAGAATAAGTTTTATTTAGCCTTTGGTGTAAAGTTAGTGTGAAGTTACTATTTGGAATAATTTTTTTCTTTTAAAAATTTTATTGATTTTAGAGAGAGAGGAAGGGGAAGGAGGGAGAGAGAGATAGAGATAGATAGGTAGATAGATAGACAGAGAGAGAGAGAGAGAGAGAGAGAGATTTGTTGCTCCACTTATTTATGCATCCATTGGTTGCTCCTTGTGTGTTCCTTGACCCGGGATCTAACCCACAACCTTGGCATATGGGGATGGCATTCTAACTGACTGAGCTACCCAGCCAGAACAGATTTTTCCCTTTCAGTTGTTCTGACGATGTTAACTAATCTATCCTTTTGCCTCAGTAATTTGAAATGCCATACTTATCACATACCTGATACTTCCAGAATTTCTGCTTGATTCCATTGATTTGTCTATCATTACATTGGCACCATAGCATACTGTATATAGCATATGTGCATTATGTGCATTCTGGCTTTATTGCATGTTTAATCTGGATGCACTCATCCCCTCTCCCTCCTGAAAGTGGAAATTTGTGTATGTGACTACAGGCTCACAGCCTACTCAAGATTTAAATGTTTCTGCTACTCTATTCGGTGCAGTAGAGAGAACGTGGGCTTTAGACTTCTAGGACTTGGATTCCACACTTGGTTCCACCACTTCCTAATTGTTCAGGTTGGGCATGTCATTCACTCTCTGTGCACCTCGGGCTCTCTATTAAAGTAATCATGTGAAAATCAGCACTTATTCCAAATTCATCTGAAGCAACAAGACTGATCAAAGTCACATCACTCACTTCTGTCCTGCTCTAGGAAATAAGTCATTGTCTTAATGCTGCAGAAAATTTCTAAGCCGGTATTTTGATTATGACTGTTACACTGTGTCTGTTGTCACCATAAACTAACTTAAACAGTGTTAAGATGGTGTGCGCCACTTTTCAAGCACCTTGTGTGCACACACGTCACACATGTACACATTCACTCCAGAATCACGGTCGTAAATGAATACTGATCACGTGGCAGTTAAGAAATAATGACTTTGATGTGGCACTTTTCTAGTTTATTTTCTTTAAGACTAAATGAGGGGTATGATGCAACCTTAACATTTCATTGGATTAAGATGTATGTGTTTGACTGCAAAATGTAAGTATTAAGTGTCAGATTTTTAAAACATATAATAACAGTTACAGTTTACTGTACACCTACCATGGGCAAGATGCCTGTTTTGCATGCCTTATGCATGTCATCTTTTAATCCTCATGACAGGGCCCAGGTGGTAGTGACATCTGTTCTGTACTTGAAGGAACTGAAGTTCGGCAGATTAGACACCTGTATTAGTGCTGGCCAGTAAGTGATAGGGCCAGGATGGAACCCAGAGCTGTCTCATGTCCCAGTCAGTGCTTCTCCATGGGATCTGCCACATCCGAGCACATTTGGAGCTCTTGTTTCGCTTTATAAAAGCCAATTTCTGAGAAGCTAGAAGAGAAAGAAAAAACTTCTTCTAGCTGTAGCCTGACACTTGGATTTCAGTTTAGGAATAAAATATCATCTGATACACAATGTTATGGCTGTAATCCGTAGGATATTTGAAGAACTGATGCAATGATAGTGTAAAGATAAATTATGGGGAAGAGGAATGGATTTGATGTGTGTCTTAAAATTTGAATTACCTGTATTGTCTACCACATTCTGTAGATAATTGCTTCAAATCTGTGACTTTGATGAAGATATTTATGACATTAAAGAGAGTCACATCAAACGTGCCTTGCAGAGGAGACGTCCTGACCACAGGGCGGTTTTCCCAGCGCGAGGCTCGCGCACTGTGCTCCGGATGTGCTGGCCTGGCGGCCCCTCAAACGCGGGGAGCTGGACCGCGTGATTTATGGCCATGGGGATTGTGTTCATGCTCTCCCCTAAAAATAAAAAAAAAAAGTTTGAAAAAGATAGTCACTTCATGTAATGGATTTAAAGAGACAATGTAATATTTTTCCTTATAACAAAATCACTGCCTGTTTATTGTAGAGAAATAAGAAAATAGAGATAAACAGAATGGTGAAAGAAAAAGTCCCTCATAATCCCACATCCTGGAAATAACCACTGTTTAGCTTTTTGGTGTCCACGGTTCTGTATCTTTTTAAATTTATCTGTGAATATATAGTTTTTTTATAAAAATGGGGTTATGTATTTGTAGCCAGATTTTTTCGCATAAAAATATATCATGAACTTTTAAAATGAAATTATGTATACTCCAAGATCATTTTTAAATTTAATTAAGTATAGTTGGTATACAATATTATATTAGTGGCAAGTGTATAATACAGTGATTTGACATTTTTATACCTTACAATGCATTCACCCAACTAATTCTAGTAATAATCTGTCACTGTGCAAATTAATCACAGTATTATTGATGATATTCCCCCACCTTTTCACCCATTTCCCCCAGGTCCTCTCCCCATTGGTTTCTGTCCAGGATCATTTTTAATAGGTATAAAGTGTTCGTTTCATGGGTGTATGATAGTTTAGTAGTTAGTTTCCGATTCTTAAACAAATTGCTTCCAGTTGCCTTTACTTGTGGGATTATCACAAATTTTACTTGCTATGGTATCTAACTCTGTCTTGTTCCTCTGGGCTCTTCTCATTCTACGGTGTCTGCTCATAGGTGATTATATCCCACCATCCTAGCATACAGTTCTAATGAAACTCTTCTAGTTTGTAGTTGTTCCCTACACTTGGGCAGATGAGATCTGGCTGTGGAGGCTGTATCAATCTGCTAAGGCTGCCAGAACAAGGTAGTATAGACTGGGGGTTTAAGCAACAGACCTTTATTTCCTCACAGTTCTGGAGACAAAACATTCCTATTCAAAATGTCAGCAAGGTTGATTTCTTCTAGGGCCTCTCTTCTTGGCTTGTTGATGCTCTTCTTCTTCCTGTGTCTTACCTGGTCTGTGTGTGTGTGTGTGTGTGTGTGTGTGTGTGTGTGTGTGTGTCTCTTCTGACAAGGACATCAGCCATTTGGATTAGGTCCCACCCTAAACACCTCATTTTACCTTAATTACCTGTGGAAAGTCCCTATGTCCACATACAGTGATGGTCTGAGGCACTGGGGCTAAGACTTCAGCACGTGAATTTGTCAGGGACGCAGTTCAGCCCACAGCAGAGGCATATAGTTTTATAGTAAATGGTCCTACTGAGGAGGCAATTTGTAGTGCGACTTTGAAAGTTTCGTGACATCTTGTTTCACACACGTTAAACAAATCTGTAGTCCTGCTGCTTTGTTGCTTAGCAAATCCATAGCCTGTGAGGCTCACCTGGGGGGAGATCGTGTGTGCTTTGCTTACTGTTGTATATAGAGCCTGGAACATCGTCATTGTCTGCCAATGTTGATTGAATGAGTGAGGGAATGAATGTCACGCTTCTTTAGTAACATGAAGTAACAAAGTCAATCTACATACTTATTTTTTTGCATGTATTTCATTACTTACCTGAGGTGTGCATTTGATGAAGTGCCTGAAATTGCCAAGTTCATTACCATGTACAACTCAGAGGCAATGGGAAAATCACCCCAGTTCTCTGCTCACTGTGAAATAACAAACACACAAGCGCTAGACATGACTTTCTTTTGAGGACTATACACATATTATTTTCTGTGTTTAAAGTGGTCAGGTTTTTTCAGGGCTATCCAGTTGTGTGGTTTACTGCAACATCTTCAGCACTTTTTACAGTTGAAAACTCCAGTCTGATCCTTGGACCTGGGAACATGGGGACCTGTTCTGTGAGCAAGATGAGGCAGGCAGTGTGAGCGGCGTCACTGGGAATATTAAAGCACTGTCAGTGGTCTCCACGTAGCACTATTTGGGGGTGTACTTAACTGAAACTGCAGGAATTTTACTTTAGTTCTCTGCATTCCCCATTCACTGAACACATAAAGGTACACATACATGTTCCTTATTGAAGAAGTAGTTCTTTTATTTATTTCTATTCTGGTTTCTGAATGAAGAGCTCTGTCTTACAAAGAAGCAAATATTGAATTATAAGTATTTTAGGCACAGAAAGAATCTTCATCCAATGAGAATAGAACAATGTTTCCTAATATTTGCTATCTTGTTTGAAGTCGGAAGGAGGGACAGCTAGCCCTTTCTGTGTCCCCTGAAGTTAAATCATTTAAAAACTCCAGTAAGCAATGAATGTTACATCATGGAGGAAAGGTTGGTGAAGAGAGTTATTTAACCTTCCCTGATATTCTGATATCTTTGAAACAACCTTTACAGTTTAGAAGTATGATAATAACTCATCAGTGTAAAATGCAACTGAGAATCAGGAAATAAGCAACTTTTGGCTTCTGGGCAGCACAAGGAGATGCTGGCGCTCATGCTTACTCTCCATACATTTCTGACTTCCTGATGTTCCAGTTCTCTGATGTCTCTGTAGATCAGAGATGATCGATCAGAAAGGCGAAAGGGGGTTGCTATTAGCAGTTCAGGAAGAAGTGACAAGTGATAGCCAGATGGTAAGGTTGGAAAAAGAACAAAACTAGACAAAAAACTCAAGTTGGAATTTACTGTGGAGTCCTAGGGCATGCTAGCAAATAGCTACCTCAAGGATGTGTGGTTTCTGAGGATGTGACCATCTTGTGGCCTAGTATAAATCTTGTTTATAAAAAGTAACCTCTTTTTTTTTAATCCTCATCCGAGGACATGCTTACTGATGTCAGAGAGAGGGGAAAGGAGGGAGAAGGAGGGAGGGAAATATCGATGTCCTGACCAGAAATTGAACCTGCAACCTTTTGGTTTCAGGGAGGACACTCCAACCAGCTGAGCCACAGAGGTCAGGGCTAGCTACAAAAAGTAATCTTTTTATGACAATTCAATGTGATATTAGAAGTTTATGATAATATTGTGTTTATATATTAACTTTGTGATTTTTTAGAAAAGGGAGGAAAAATAAGGCAGTGTATAATACATTTTAGAAAAATTCTACTTTAAGTGGTTAACATTTAAAGGGAAAAGCATTAGCCATCAGAAATAATGCATTCCTCATGTTATCTGGGTAAAGTAATGATGTGTTTAGGGTAACAGTTATACAAAGATGTTGTCAGGAGTCCATCCCTAGGCCTGCACTGCATATCTGGGAGGGAGAGCTTAACTGGCTGCATTACTGTGGAATTTGGAAATTTTAAATGACATCTCATCCCCTGCCTCGAAGCCTCTGCGTACTTGCCACTCCTAGCAACTCCCTTATCCCCCCAACCCTTTGCACCTTGTGCCACTCCTCCCTTGTGCCTATTCCACCTCTGCACACTTTGCAAAACATATTCCTTAAGAACCTGCAATATGCCAGTCCTGTGCTGGCACTGAGAGAGAGAAAACATTGGCCAAGACTTGTTTCTACTTTCAAGAGATGACCCATCGATTAAGCCTATGGAACCTCTTGTTCTGAGAAACTTGAATTCTGAGGCTTCTCCACAGTGCTCCCCCTACTTCCACACCCCAATGGGGACTTGGTTTCTCCTTAGAGATATCACTTCCTTCAAAAGACTTTCCGTAGGAAGACTCGTTCTCCCAGTTCACTGGGGAGGCCATAGAGTCTACAAATGAGTTTTCTACCGTCCCTTACATACCAGGCTCACCATCTGCTTTCAGCACCCCCTTCCTGTTTCAGTCAGCTTGGGACGCCATAACAAAGTTCCATAGGCTGGGTGGCTTAAACAAGAGAAATTTATTTCCTCAACATTCCAGAGGCTGGAAGTCTGAGATCAAGGTGTTGGCAGTGGTGGCTTCTTCTGAGTTGTCTATTCTTGGCTTGTAGGTGCTCCCTTCTCTCGGCGTCCTCACTTGGTCTTTCCTGTGTGTGTGTGTCTGTGTCCTTCTCTGTCTCTCTCTCTCTTTCTCTCTCTCTCTCTCTCTCTCTCTCTCTCTCTCTCTCTCGGTTTTAAAATGCCCTCTCAAGCTTTCTTTCTTTTTTAAGGAAAACAAACCTTGAAGTTTCTTTGTTGACTGTAGATATTTTTCAAGCTGCTGCTTCTTTTTCTCTGGTTCATTAACATCCATGTTTGAAGTACCAGTAGGAATACCTACTCCTGGTATCTGTGGTTCCACCAGGTACATTCAAATTTTCTGATGCTGAAGATTTGATGAGTCCAACATGATGTCTTACTCTCTTCTTATAAGGACACCAGTCCTACTGGGTTAGGGCTCATCCCAGTGACCTCATTTTAACCTGTTACCTCTGTGAAGACCCTATCTCCAAGTACAGTCACCTTTGGAGGTAGTGGGGACTGGGACTTCAACATACGACTTTTGGGGGACCCAGTTTAGCCTATAATACCTTCTCTGATGTTGGTGACATCTGTTTATGCTTGCTTCTTCTCATCTCTGCCAGGGTCATCTACTGATCTTTAAGACACCCTTCACCGTAGCCTGAGACACTAACTTCACCTGTTTCCTTTCCTGCCCGTCCCCATCTTCATTTTCAGTGACAGCACCATCCACATCAAGGACACCGTCCTGTCCTTTTTTCACAGTTTTCTCCATTTCCTCAACCCCCTGAATAGGATTTTTGCTCCATCTCACAAGCCATTGAGCTCGCTCTTTCCTCTGAGGTCTCCGTCCCTGCTCCCCCACTCTCAGCCCCCTTTTCTTTACACACTGCCTCCCCCTCCCTGCCACCCGACCTGCTTCTCTCCTTCATATTCTTGTCCCTAGACCACTCCCAGTTCTCACAGTCTCAGTCTCCTTCCAGTGTCATACCCCTTGTGATGGATTTTACTCATTTTGCTTTCCAACCGTCAGTAATCCCTACCATATGTTTTCTTTCCTCCATGGCTCCACAATTTTGAAGCTAAAGCAGAACTGAACTTTTCCACCACCAATTCCTGGTTTCTTCTCTCTGGCTTTCCTGCACTGTTGCTTCTCCATGTTCAGAACATCAGATAGGAACCCCTGCACCTTGCCTTTTTCCCATGGCTATTTCTCAGTATGTTCCTATATTCTTTTCCCCTTCCCTCCTGTCATAGCATATGAACTGCCTTTTTTCCGAAGGAGGATATCTCTGCTACTCCTTCTCTACCACAGACAGACAGATAAGCACGCACCCCCCCCTCCCGTGTTTCTGTCTCATATATGTGTTCTCTTCCCCTCTGGAACTGCATTCCTTTCCTGCTGACATAAGTGGGCTGCAGGGTTACCTACTCTAAAACTCCTTTGCAGACTCCAATATTCCTAGAGATCATTTCAAGGCACTGTTGAGCAGGGAGTCTCAACTTTGGCACTATTGCCATTGGGGCTGGATAGTTTTTTTGTTCTGGTTGCTGTCTTGTGTATTGTAAGATACTAAGTAGCATCTCTGGCCTTGACCCATGACCCATAGATACCAATGATACCATTCCCCCAACTTGTGACAACCAAAAATGTCTCCAGATACTGCTGAACATCCCTTAGAGGTCAGAATCCCCCCCGCCCCCACCCCACCAGCTGAGAATCACTGGTGTAGATGTAACAAGGGTAGACTTTGCTAGATCATCTGTAGCCAACAGTGCTGGGTACAGAGAATACCCAGCTACAGCTTTAGAACATAGTCTGCACATATGAAATGCAATCCTTGGAGAACAGAAAGAGGTTCATACCTTAGGTTGATGTGAAGGAGCAGTAGTTAGACAGCAAATTAACAGTACTTAACGCTGTACATTCATTTACCTTTCCAATTAAATCCTTGTTAAATAACTGTACAGACAACAATGGCCCTTCTGCAAAACTGTAATCCAGAGCATTTTATTGAGATCACTCAAGACAGTCAAGTAGGCATTGTTATTAGCAAACTAATTCTCAATTGCCTAACAGCAATTGACTAATGAGTGGTGGCAACAGCTCTTGGGGTCAGACAGCCTGGTGTGCATCCCAGCTGTGTGATGTACCTGGTGTACCTGTCGTATGATGTTGGCACTCAGCTTCAGTTTCTCAGGTGTGGAATGGGGAAGACAACAGCACCTACCAGATTAGAGGTGGAGCAGACTAAGCAAGATAATACACAAGGCCTTTGACAGTGCCTGGCACATTGTGGGTGTTCAATAAATATTAGCTGCTGTTATCCATGTTCTTGTTACTTTCCTTTCTGTCCCTTTCATCACTGCACTTCTCATGGATCATGGCCTTCACTTTCTTTTCTTTTGAGTCGCTGTTTAACCCCTTGTTTTCTGTGCCTTGCCTTCCACTCTCAGGTCAACTTAGTTTCTCCAATCTCACCTTTTTTTTTCCTTTTTCAGCTATCTGCCTTGATTTCTCTCTATTTTAACACTGTTAACCATCTTTTCCCTTGGCAGCATCCTCCCACCCGCCTTCCTTGACTGTTCTGCTTCTTTACAGGAACATGGGAGAGCACTTGTCACTCCTTTTTCTTTCTCCACCTAGTCGCAGGCGTTTCCCTGGGTTCACCTCCAGCCGTTCACTGTCTCTCCTCGCTGTCTCTCAGGTGTGTCTCCAGGCATTTTCCCTGGACCTGACCTCCTCCTGTCCTCCACACACCGCCTCCTCCTCCCCACCACCCACCCGGGGCCCCGAACCTGCAACCAGAGCAGCAGTCTTCCTTCGTGCTCTTTTCTTCTCATTCCACAACCACTTGGGACCAAACCCAGAGGGTTCATTTCTTTAACATCTCCCACTTCTTGTTTCTCTGCCTGTCCCATTGTCTTTGATTTAATCCCTTATTGTCATGGGTCACTCTGCCACTGCTGCAGTGATTTACCCTCTGTTGCTGACACACTTGTGGTCAGTGCTCCAGAGGGATTTTTTTGTTCTTTCTCTCATGTTGAGTTGGTCAAATTCTGTTGAATCTATGCCCCAATTGTGTCTCAAATCAATCAATTTCTCCCCACCTCTATAGCCAGTGGTTTACTAGGTCCTTATTGTTTCTTAGATGGACTCTTCTATTAATCCCTAACTAGCCTTCTGTCTTGAGTCCTCCAGACCCTTCTCTACAGTACTGTGAGGGATGCTCTGTCTACCCTCCTACTTAAGCCCTTTCAGGGCCTCGCCATTTGATAAAGTATGCGTCACCTGTGAGATACACAGAGCTCCAGGTGGTCTGGCCCACTAGCTATTTCTCCACCTCAATCTCCTGCCGCCTCCCTTCCTCCCTCTGCTCTAGCCACAGAGGGAGGTATCTGCAGTTCAGGGGACTGACCTTGTTTTACACCTCATTCTCTTGCACTTACTACTCATGACTCCCTCTGCCTGGAGGGCCCTGCACCCTCCTCTCTGCCTGCGGGCACCTATACATCTTGAGATTCAGTAGAAGTGTCACCTTATCCAAGCGGCCTTTTCCAATGTCTACATCCTTTTTCTTTTTGATTCTCTTTCGTGGCAGACCTCTGTTTTCCATAGAGTTCAATATCACCTAGTCTGTTACCTTCTCCTTCATTGTGCTCCCACCCCTGACCTTCTCATTTTGTCATTCATTCTCTCAGTCACTGGCTAAGACCCAGGCATTATTTCAGCCCTCCGTTCTTCACCTCCGCATTCCCAGTCTATCAGCTGATACTCTGTCACTTCCTCCTCTGAAGCAGTTCTTGATAATATCTTCCCCATTCCCTCTGTCTCTACCCTCCTTCATCCTCATGCCTAAGGCTTTCCATGGCTTGTATCAAAAACCCCTGGGGGGTGGCTTCAGCTTGCTTACCTCTCAGTCTCGTCATCTCTGTGCTCCTGTGTACATTATAATCCAGCCACACTGGAATCCTTACTGATCTCCAGACAGGACTCCTGACTTGCTACAGTCATGCCTTTCTACCTGTTGTTTCTAACCCAATCTCCACCTACAAAATTTCTAGCCATTCTCCAGGGCTCAGCTCCATTGCTTTCTCTTCCATGAAGCTTTCTCCAGTTATTCTTATTAGAAGTGACCTTTTTTCTCTGAACTCCTGAATTTTGTACTTATTTAATGGTTCTTATGATATGTCATGGGTTTGCATTTCATGATGACTTCATGTACAGAGATTAGGTTGTGAACTCTTTTAAGGCACAGATTATAAATTATCCATTTTTGTATGGCTTCTCCACTATAGAACCTAACACAATTTCATATATGTATACACGTACCAGCTTTATTGAGATATACCTTATATACCATACCATTCACATATTTAAAGTATACAATTCAGTGGTTTTTATTATATTAAGAGTTGTGCAGTCATCACCACAATCAATTTTAGAAAACTTTTTATCACCCTTAAAAGAAACCTCTTACACATGAGTAGTCAATCCCCATTTCCCCCCAAACCCTCAGCCCTAAGCAAACTATTTTCTGTCTCTGCAGATTTGCCTGGTCTGGACTTTTCTCAGAAACAGAACCATACAATATTTGTCCTTTTGAGTCTGGCTTATTTCATTTATCAGGTTTTCTACATTAATCCATGTTGCAGCATATATTTGTACTTCATTTTTATGGCTGCATAATATTCCCTGTATGGATAGACCACATTTTGTTTATTCATCAGTTGATAGGTATTTGGGTTGCTTCTACTAAAAAGCTATTATGAATAATGCTGCTCTGAACATTCAAGTACAAGTTCTCATGTGAACATATGTTTTCATTTCTTGTGTATGTACATAGGAGTGGAATAGCTGGGTCATGTGGTAACTCAGTGTTTAACATTTTGAGTAATTGATGAGCTGTTTCCAAAGGTGGCTGCAGCATTTCACTTCCCACCAGCAATGCACAAGTGTTCCAGTTTCTCCACACACTTGCCAACACTTATTATGTGTTTTTGATTTAGCCATCCTAGTGGATAATGAAGTAGCATCTCATTGTGATTTTGATACCGTGACTCTTTTTACCTATTAGATATTTGAGAAATATTTGTCAGATAAATGATCTTTATATATAATATGAACAGACAGACCTTTCAACAGATCATTTGACTTACAGGTTTATTAATTAGCTAGAAAAGATGAACACAGTGTCTAGTATCATTAGAATTCAGTTTTTAAAAGTTACTTTTAAACTGTTGTCTCTTTTTAGTTGCCAGTATTACCTGGGTGACATTATAAAGGTGGAGATTTGTCATGAAAAATTCATGTAGCTTTGCAGATTTGAATGTATTCTACAGAATAAGCTAAATCACAAGCAAAGTTCCAACTTCGGTGTTTTTCCTACTCAAACCCTACCACTGAATGAGGAAACCAGGAAAGGCTAATTCCTGAGTCCAGGACAGAGCAAATGAATAAAGTAGCGTTCCCTACATGAGCCTTCTTTGCCTTGTCACTGGAACACGTTACAACTTGGCAGCTCCAGACACCAATTCTGTGGTGACTGTCTGAACCATCACTCCTGCTTACATACTTGCCATTTCCTCTCAACGCAGACCTGTCTTCAAAAAAGCATTTGATAATACACTTGGGGACATGGGGTAGGAGAGACTTATAAAAATTCAAGCGCTAAAGCTTCTTTGCACAGAGTTTTCCTTAGTAAACAGTAGACCATGGGAAACAACAGGTTCTGAAAACTTAATTTTGATGAATCTGGACATCAGAGATACAACCAGCTGAATCAGTTCCCTCTTGGGCAGTGGTTTAGCCTTATCTCAAGTCAGAGGTAACAGTCCAACTGTTTTTGTTTGGTTCTAGAGAGTTCTGTCTTGGCCAGAACCCATCCATTTAGTCCATTCCTAGTTAGACACTTCTATCTGCAGCCCTGAAAACTGTAGTGCTACTGAAGACTGGAAATTAAAGGCCTATGATTGGGCCTAAAACTTTGCCTGGCATGCAGGTGTCTTCAGAGGAGCTGGTGTGGCGGAGTCATGGTCAAAGGTCATAGTCAATAGAGTAGGGACCTTTCTGTACATGTATAACATCATCTTGCCTAACTAGTCTCAAGTGCATAATTCTACAGTAGTATTCTCTGCAACCAGTTAGGAAGTGTATTTGTCTTTAGGATTTGGGGTGTGTGGTGGTGTTTATTTTCCACAACCACAGTCACCCTTTATCTGTCTGAAGTTGTTTCCAAAGGCCGAGGACAGGCCCTTTCAGAACCTCAGTAGGAAAAGTATTAACAGTTGGAAACATGTCAGCTGCTTTAAGGAGGAAGCACAGCCCAGGCCTGGTTTCCCTGGGCTCCGTGATAATTTGGGCCACAGCAGCTAGGATTAAGCATGGTGGAGGGAGAGCTGTAGAGATGGAGAGTGGCTCGGAGGAGGCCCCTGCTTTTCAGAGTTGAAACGGGAGCCCTCTGAGAGAAAGAGATATTGCGTGTGGCTTCCCTGATGCCTAGGAGGGTGATGTGGATGACACAGCATCAGCCGTTCATCCGGGGGGTGGGGACACCACGGCCCTAGAAACCTCTGCCCTTCTGCCCCTTGGGGGCCGGCAGCTCCCGCCTATGCATCACCTGTGGAAGGTGGTGAGGAAAAAGTGACAAAGGCCAAGTCAGCGTTGAGTTCGTTGGATGGGGAACACGCTCCCAGATGGCAGCACCAAAGTTGAAAGTACCAAGTACCGCCCCCTGCAAGAAACAGCCCGAAACTGGGGGCCAAGTGAAGAGCCTGTTCCTTAATCTCCTGCCCCATCATCTACTCGCCTCACCTGGATGCGGAGCCAGAACCTCGTGGGGAGGGAACGGCATAGGTGGGGTTCCCCTTACCGTTCACCTCCAAGATCCAGAGGGGCGGCGCCAGGCCAGGCACCTGGACCCCCACGCCCCCCGGCTCCGGGCCTCCGAGGCTCCCTTCTGACGCCTCCGTGGCATTGCTACCTCTCTCCTCTCCGTTAAAATAGTGGAACAAACCACGGAGTAAAGTGATGGAAAGCTGGGGGCGGAGAGTCAGCTGCGGTGAGGGGCTGGAGGGGAGGGAGCGCGGTGGTCCTAAAAGGTGGCCAGCCTGTGAGCGCTGAGCTGATTGGGATCAGGCTCAGCTGCGGCCGCTGAGACCCTTACCCTGGGGCAGCCCGACCCACCCCCCTGGCCCGGGGCGACTGCGGAGGGCTGGGGGCAAACCTGGGGCTGCGGTGGGGGTGGGGTGGGCGACTCCACCTCCATCCATCCTGGAATGGAAACGGCGGTCACCCCGCTAAAATCGGGGCGGGGGGACAGGCGGGTACCGCGGTCCCTCCCACCCCCAGCCCGAGCCGCCGCCGCGGCGGTTCTGTAACACGTCCCCAGGAGACTGGCAGGAGCAACACGTGATGTGTCTACTTATCAGGGTGAGAGGGGGAGAGCGAGTCTCCGAGCGTGCGGGCGAGGAAGCGGGGCTGGGGGCCGAGGCGGGGGCCTGGACGACGGCTAGGGCGCCGGGGGCGCCGGCTCCTCGCCCACCTCCCTCCCTGTGGGAGAAGAGGAGGAGGGGAAGTGACTACGGAGTTGATGAACTTTGCACATCCAGAAACGCCATTTTGATTCCTTTTCCGGAACAAGTTTGCATCTCTCCTCGTTCTCTCCCCGAAGCCCACCGGTCCCCACGGCATCATGCCTGGGAACCGAGCGTCCTGCCCGGCCGTAAGTACGCGCCCGGGGTTCCGGCTCCCTGGACTCGGGTGGCAGCGAGATGTCTGGGGCTGAGTGGGAGCGACCTTTTAAAGAACTTTTGAGGATGGGGAGGGTGAAGTCTGCACAGCGCGTCGTACTTTTCAAACTTGCTGTTTCCCGGAGTCGAGGACCCGAGCGCCCTACGCCGCGCTACGTGCTCTCGGGGCGGTGGGGCTGGCGGAGGATGAGCTGGGCAGCCCTCTCCCCTCGGGCTGCGCGCCGGGCCGCTCCTCCTCCTCCTCCCCCTCCTCCTCCCCTTCCTCCGCTCCTTTCCCCTTCCCGAGCTGCCGGCTCTGCCAACCAGCTCCCAGCGCGAGCCGCCGCGGCCGCCGCAGCGCCCCGCCGCCGGGACCTGATGCGCATCCATATTAGCCGTCCGAGCGCAGGAATCCGGCCCGACCCGCGCCGCCGCGCCCGCCGCCCAATTTATTTTTAACCAGCACGGCAGGGACTCGGATGGGGCTCGCACCGCCGCCTGAAACATCTTCCCAGCGCTGCTCTCCATCTTCCGCCCTCGCTCCCCCGACATCCTCCCCCCCCCATGTGGGAGGGGAAACTTTTCTCCTACATACTTTCGAGTCCCTCTCGGGCCGAGCGGCGCGGAGATGACGGCGCCCGCCTGCTGCCGCAAGGTATCTGGGGGTGCCCGCCTAGGGTGCCGGCTCGGGGGTGCCGCTCAAGGCTGCGCGGTGGGAGCATCCGCCGCGCCCTGCTTTGCGGACTTTGATCCTCCCTGGCGGACGGCGCCGGCCGGGAGGGGGCCGCGGGCAGCCCTGCTCCCTCGCCCGTTCCGGGCTCGTGGCTGGGGGTCACGCCGACCACCGTCCCGGGTGACCACGGGCTGCGGGGGCCGGAGCCCTGTCCGCGTATTGTTCCCTTGCCTTTCCGTTGGCGGTGTACGTGTTTTCGTGGGAGCCATCGGTGTGGAGCTGAGCCTGCATCGCGGTGGGGGGTGGGGGGGCTCGGCGCCCGGCGCCGTCACGAGCACAGGAAGGAGGCCGGGAGCATCCGAGGCGGGGCCGGCTGCCGGGGCCCGCTTCGCCGCCCAGCTGTGGAGCGCTCTCGGAAACTTTTGTCCGCTGCCCGCTGGACCAATTTTTTGCGAGTTCTTGGGGCTTCCTTCCTCCTCCCATCCTGGCCTGCAGCGCCCAGCGAGGGAGTGAGGACGGGGGGAGCGGCGTCCAGAGGCTGGGGACCCAGCGCCCCCGCGCACCCGCCCCCCCGCCAGCTCCGGGCTCAGCCCCCCGCGCCCCCTCCCCGCTCGCGGTTTCTTAGGAAACTGCGACCTTAATGGTTGCTAAGGAGCGGGGAGGTCCTTCCCGTCGCCTGCCCCCTCCCTGGGAAGCGGCGTGTTTTCTGAACCCGGCCGAGGGTCGCGTCGAGGATGCGGTGACTTGTTCCTCGACCGTTCTTGGGGCCGCGTGAGGTGCGTGACTGCGGGGCGCGGCGATCGAGCCGTTTCTCGGCGGGGCTACTTTGCTTTTCGGGCGGTTGCGGGTGGGTAGAGGTGGGGCGCAGGGGCTCGAGGACCCGCAGGCGGGCCGGTTGGTTGACAGGCGCTGTGGTGCAGCTCGCTCCCAGCGTCGGCGATGCATCCGTGATGGGTTATAAAAGAGGAGGAAAGTATTTCTCCTTGCTCAGCAGATTTGCCCTTCCTCGCTCCTTACTGGTTAGAAGATAGAACGTGAGCCCAGATCCGGACGAGCAGTTCGCATTCCATTACGAAATTCTACACGGCTTCAGAGCCAGCGGCAGCACACATTCGGGGCACTTTGGAGTTTTTTCTTCTTTGGGGGCGGGTGATGGTGATGGTGAAGGAGAGGGATAAAGGGTGAGTAAAAAATATAACTTTTTTGTATCTTGAAAAACCTGTCCAAGGATTTTCATCAGTAGTGGTGTTAACCCTCATGCTTGTTTTAGAGTTTGATTTAAGCTTAGCCTTTTGAAAGCCAATGGAAATAAAGATTGCTTGTTGGATAGGGATGCTGGAAATAGCGAGGTATTTCTGTCTTGAAGAGACTTAAGATGATTTCTGCAAAGACTGGGTTGCTAATGTGCATCCCATATTTTTGAGATTTTTCTTTAGATATGCAGTGGTCTGTGCATGTGCGTGAGTGTATTCTGAAATAAGTTTAATTGGAGTGGAAGGTGGAGAAGAAGGAACTGCAAAGAAAAGAATGTGTGTTTGGTTTTTTGTTTTTTTTTTTTTGAGGGGTTGTCCCCCTCCTCCACCCCCACCACCACCTTCACAGTCCTCAAAAAGCATTCCCCAGATCTGGTGCCTTTTCCAGTAGGCAGGTATGGTTCTAACACGTAATGTAACCCGGAAGTCTAAGGCTGAAGTCTTGGCTGAAACTTCTTTTTTCTTTTTCTTCTTCTTTTTTTTTCTTTTTGCAAACGTTTACTTCTGTGCTTCCTTCAAGAGTCACAAAGAACTTTTGAAAGACTGAGTTCAAAATTATTCTTCAAATTTATGCAAAGGTGAACCACTAATTTTAGAATAATTTTTGTTTTTGTTTTTTTATTGCTGCTTTTTGGAGGGAGCCTTCTGGGTACCGGCTGATGGATCCTGCTTTGATGTGTTTTGAGCTTTGGTTACACTGATGAATTAAACATTTGAATGGCTTTTATCAAGTTTTAAATGTGTGAAAAAATACCTTCCCTCCTACCCCATTTTTACAAAAGAATGGGAGAACCCTTTGATTTAGTTACTTGTTTAGCTTGTGCTTCCATTTTAGGTTGTTAATGAACTTGCACTGTTTTATCATTCTGAAAAATACTGCTAAGCTGGTTGCATTTTAGGATGTTTTGTTTTTAAAGAGGATTTGCTGGTTATGTGATACTCTTAAATGCTGCTGCTGCTGCTGCTTACAGTTATATGGCACATGAATCTCTGGGTTTTTGTAGATGCTACTTATTTCTCATCAGAAAATCAGAATCTAAGCCCAATGGGCAGAGCAGTGTTTGTTACTGATGGGGAATGTGGGTCTGACTCAGCTGGCACAGGTGGTGCATCCATTCCAAATTGCTCACATCATCCAACAGGTGACCTTTTGACTCAAGGGTCTTTTATTTTACATTTCTTCAGGCTGACCCCTGAGGTCTTATTTGCATCCAAGACAGGCACAGAATATTGAAAATAAAGCTAACCTTGTTAATCCTGCACCTGATCAACAGCTGTTTATTGGTTACAGTACCTAGTTGCTTTCATTATGTAGCTTTCATTTTTATGTACAGTTTTTGAATTGCTGTGTTGGTTCACTTCCTAGGCCAGTTTGGAAATCTTTGCTTGCTATCTTATGCTCAGTTGTCAACATCATTTATTGCCGGCAGCAAAGGACATTTTCTGATTTATAAAATTTAAAAAGTCCTACTCTTTTAGGGCTTTGTATGTCATAACATAAATTTAGCTTCTACAAAAATTGGTTAAATGTGTTTACTAGAAACAGTCAGAAGTGAATCCTTTTGATGTGTCTATTCATTATCCTTCTGAAAAGTAGGTGATGCTCAAAAGGTCATAGGATAAGGGTTGCTAAGCAGCTAAACAGAAGGATGCTAAAATTAACCAAAGCGTTTTTGAAAGGGAGTTCTTTCCCATTTTGCATTATTTACTAGATTTAATTAATTTCTGAGTCCTCTGTGTCCTTTGACCCAGGAAAGCAGGGTGTTAAGTTTGTTTTGTTTTTGTTATCATATTTAAATAATCTCTCTTTTGTAAGTGTCTTTTAATTGAAGTTCAGGCTGTCTGACCAACTCTGGTGTCAGATGGCAGCTCGTCTGGGCAGACTTCTTGTCCCTTACCTGTGTGTTCAGTTTAAACCTTCCCTTCCGGATGGTACCTGTGAGCAACATCACCATACTTCATTTATAATAACAGAATTTTTAGTTGTTTTGGAAAATCTACCTAACCCATAAAGTGATGTCTTACTTCACTCCTTGTTAAACAGATTTGCATTTAAAAGATAGAAATGCAACATAGTATCAATAGAAAGTATGCAGTGTAGTCTCTCCTGATAACAGGACAGTTTTCTTCCCCCTTTGCTGAGATTATCACTCCCTTAGGTTTCGAGAGGACTCCTGCTCCTTTTCACTCCACTTCTGCATCTCTGTTTACTCAGTTCAGTTCTTAATAGCTTTTAGAAATAATTTTATTAGGTTTAGAATATCTTTGGAAGGAATGACCAAATGTTAGGGAAAAAATTGTGATTTACATTACATTTCTACCAGAAGTATGTTAAAAGATCTTGTGTTTTTTTCAGTGAGATAAAATGGTTGAATGCTCACTGAATCTTTAGGTGGTAATCATCTCTTTGTTGAAAGGCAAGTCTTCTATAAGTCAAAAGTTTCCCTGCCTTAAGGTTCCTTGTGTACATATGACCTACTGAACGGGCGAGTTGGGTAATATTTTCTATATCCAAATATAATTAAGAAATTGGATGGGTTCCTTTGAGGGGGTGGGGTATTTGAGTTTTTCTTTCTGACTTAGGAAATGATTTTTGGGTAGAAATAGCCATGGCCGCCTTCAAAACGCAGGGGTCACATGCTGGTTTCGACATCTTGGGAGGCCTCCCCATAAACTAGAGGTAAAAGGTGGACCATATGAAACCCAGGGGGAAGCATGCGGCTTGCTTTCTGATGAAATGCATCACTTATTTTTAATCCCCCCCCACTCCCATAGGAGGCAGAATACAGAGAGGAACACCATCTGCTGTGTTTTCATTACGACCGGGGTAGAAGAATGAGAAAGATGGGGAGTGAGGGTGATGGACTTTTCCCTTTTGTGTTAGCTGTCCTGTGGGACAGTGTCATCAACTGTGCTGGTCTGTTTCTCGGTTCGCCTTCCCTGGGCATTGACTGCTGGTGGAGATGGGGTGCGGTGGAGAGGAAGGGAGACCAGGTAGGAGGGCACAGGGAGCTGCATCTTCCAGTGACTGGTGCATCTTGTTTCTGATGGTACTTCAGGATACAGGGGAGCCAGTCAGCCATCAGTAGAGGTGGCTGCCAGTGAATAGGTGCTCCAGACAAAAGGAGTGGGAGAGGGTGGAGACTGTTTGTTCAGTATGATTCAAGCAAGTAATGCTAAGAGAATTTGAAAGCCTCTGTAAAATCCCCAGGACCGAGCACTGACTGCTCCTGCAGGATTCACCTGAGGCCTTTCAGACTCCTTGAGGGCGGGTGGTCCTGATAGGGTGGAGAAAGCCCAATGAAAACCCCCACACTCTTTGTGAGCCAGCCAGACTGCAGAGAAAAAGTCTCAGTGGGGGTAATTAGATAAAGCTTTTAAATGGCTCTATTTGTTTTTCCCCTGGCCTGCTTGGTATCTCATCTCCCCCCCCCCCCCCCCCCGTTTCTCAGAGACTGTGGGGCAGGATTGTTAATACGAATGTTTGGAGACTTTTAGTGGTTTAATTACATAGAAAATTTCCTTTTTCATTAGGGTGTACCTTGGACAAAGTGAAGAAGACCTTTTAATAAGATTCCAGTTTTATCCTCAGAGCAACATAGTGAGGGTTGGGTTGGGTATATTAACCCATTTTATGGCTGTGCATATTTCCACCAAGTGGTTGGTCATAAATCAGACCTAGGATCCAGAATTCCTAACCCCAGCCTTGCTCTGTACACCTGCTTTTTTCTTTTGTAAATTTTATTGATTTTTAGAGAGAGGAAGGAAGAGAAGGAGAGGGAGAAACATCAGTTTGTTGTTCCACTTAGTTAGGCATTCACTGATTGATTCTCGCATGTGCTCTGACTGCAGATCCCACTGCAGCCTTGATGTACCAGGATGGTGTTCTAACCAACTAAGCCATCCAGCCAGGGTCTGCAACACCTGATTTTTAAAGTCTTCTTGGCCTCAGAAGACTGAGCAATAAACATACAAAATACCTCTTTACCTGTGTGTGTATGTGTGTGTATATGTTTAAAATGGGACCAGGTCCTTTTCAAAATAATTCTGTGGTTGAATCTGAAGATGTAAGCCAATTAAAAAAGAAACTTTTTAGCCTTTGGCAGCACTTCGGTTAATGAATACCATTCTACACATTTTTTCAGCAGCTTTTCTACACCGTGGGGTTGTTGTAGGGATGAAATAAAAGTTCCAGAAAGTCAGAATCTATATATGGAAGAAAGAAGCATGTTTTGAGCCCAGGAAGCTTTGTGGGTGTCCACTCTGGATTTCCTTTCCAGAATTGTGTACGCCATTACTTTAGGCAGAATTTCCGTAGGAGTTTATGTTCAAATGAGGTAAGGAAGCACTTTCTTTTTGCTTTGAGTGCCAAGAGACAAACGGAACTGGCAAAATATTCTTAGTGGATAAGGACTGGATAAGGAAGAGGTGGATTGTAAGCTTTGGACTCTGCCTTTAAAGTGGTGATTCTCAACTTGTCGGTTTTGCCTCCAGGGGGCATTTGGCAATGTCTGGAGACATTTTTGATTGCTTTGCTGGGGGAGGGGTGCTCCTGGCCTTTAGTGGGAGGAGGCCAGAGATGCAATCCACGGTGATGGCCCCACAGCAAGGGATTACCCAGTCCCAATGTCAGTGGGAGACAAAGTGTGCTTTAAAGGTGCTGTAGCTATAGCCAGTGTCTTATGTGCAGGTAGCCTGGGTGTACTCACAGCATTACTTGTGATATATTTAGACATCTGAAATTTCATAAAGCAAGTAAGGTCTTATTACATGCCTGTAAGGTACCATGGTTGGCAAGCTCAAGGTTTCACAGAAAATTTGGGGTTGGGGAAAACATTAAGTGGCATCAAATGTATTTTAAAACCTCTTAGTAAATAAAAGTTCTAGAACTCATCTGCTTCTAAAGCAAACCAGATTCATTGGCACGGGGAAGCTGTTCTGGTAGTTGGCTCAGCTTTCCAAGTCGCTTCTTCAGTCATTTAGGAAACTTGCTCCGTGCTGTCATCCGCCAGTCCTCCCTCCTGTTCTAGCTTACACGAAGTATACCACCATAGTCTCCCTCCCTGCCTCCGCCCTTTTTTAAAGTGTTGGAACTAGCCCTTACTCGCTTGACAGCTAATGCTTCTGCACTCCTAGTCTCCCTTACTTCGCAGTCTCAAGTTTTTGCAAAATTCTTACATAACTATCTGCCCTTTTTATGGGGCAGTGTTTTGGAGTCTGGTTTTCTGTGCATACATTTTCTCTTTGAGAGGGTGAATGGCAGACCTGCTGCCAGGGCTGGAAGGAATAGGGAGGAACACGGGGAAGAGACCGTGGTTATTTTCATGTTCTTGGGACTCCTGGACCTTGATTTAAAGAAAAAAAAATGGTATACAAATATAACAACGAATTCCTCAAATCAAAAACGCTTCAGATAGTGACAGGAGTGATCTTTTTTAGCCACAGGTGCCTCTAGTCCTGGGTACCCTCCCCCCACCCCTGCCCTGGGCCTGTCATGCAAGCAGGAGGCATGGATGAGGCTCTGATATGGAGAAAGAGGTAGGAAGAGAGGGACAGAATCCAGAAGAGGGAGGTCTGCCTGGTTGGGAAGTGATAGTTGCCCCCAAAATGACCTGGACTCCCACTTACTGTCTAGAAATGTGAAACTCTCAAAGGTAGCTTTTTTTTAACATCCAAAACCAGTGAACAAGACTGTCAGCATCCAGCATTGGTGCTGATGGTGCTCAGTGACCTGCTCTGAGGCCACCTAAACCCCCTCATCACCTCCCTTAGGCAGAGGTTTTGGTGCTTTTCTGCCTTTTCCTCCAGCCTATAAACTGGCGACTCACTGCTCTCTGTCTCCATTTATAGCTCTTCCCAACCTGGAAACTTCTGTCACCCAGGTCACCTGTAGGTAGCTCAGAGGTAACTTGTAATTTAAAAGGCATTTTCCTCACTTCTAGAATGTGATCTGAAATTCACCATCCACCCAGTCTTGCAGGCAGAAAGCAAGTTGCTGTCCTTGACTCCTGTCTCTTTCAGCCCTCAGCCCCCATGGTCAGTTAGCAGATGCTCTCTGAAACTTCAGTCTCACTCTGAAACTGACTGTCCCACTGCTCCAGACCTAAGGCCCTCATCATGCTGCAGATGCCTCAGTTAATTTCTTGCCACCGGTGTGTCATTCCAGTTCACTCTCTGCTCTCTTCAAAAACTAAAGCTGCACATGGTATTTGCCTGCTGAAAAACATCGCTTGGCTCCCTGTTGTCTACAGGAAGAAATCCAAACTCCTCAACTTGGCACACAAGGAACTTTATCATCAGCTTCCAAACTATCTTTCTAGTTTCAGCTCTTGCCACTCCGTCTTCTACACCATTGCCACACTCACTACTTCTGCTTTTGCATGGATTGGTCATTCTGCTTTATCCCCATCCACTGCTAGTAAATGACATTCCCTAAGTCTTTCAAAAGGAATCTCGAGCAGTACCTCCAGGGAGAATGAGGTCCTCCACCTGGAATAACCCTTATCTCTGGCTGCCTAGCCTGTCAGTTGTAATTTACCTGTTGACATTTCCCCCACCCACAAGACTAAAGAAGAGACTTGTCCTGTTTTCTCCATCTTTTGTACGTAGCAGAAGTATTGTGTAGTTGGTTCTTATTTGATACTGAATGTTGATTGGAGTGGTTTTCTAATACAAATATGAGTTTTTGAAGAGGTGCAGGTTATTTTTGGAGAAGAGCATGTGTAATTTGGAAGCTAAGTCCTAAGTATCAGTACAAAGTAAGAGAAGGAAACTAATGTTTTCAGCACATCCATCATGCAGAAATTTGGTGTTAAGTACATACTAGTGAGAAAGAAGTTTGAATTACAGACATTCTAAAATAAAAGTTTGCTCAGCTTAATTTACTTGAAATTTAAGAGGAAAAAAAACTATGTTAACGCCTGATTACACTAAAGGCTGTCACACTTGGGCCCTGACTAATTATAACCACTTTTGACTGGCTCTTGGTTTGAAGTTTATGTTAAATAGGAGAGGTGAGCACACAGATCAGAGACCAAAAATCATTTTAGAGCTCCAATGTGTGGGCCCATTTTCTCTGTTTAGTTAGATTTTTGTTTCATTAGTGGTATAAGTTAATAGGAGTATTGGTCCGTGTATAATTTAGCTTTTCTTTTTTTTTTCTGTTACTCCTTGGATTGAAAAGAAGACACCAAACCAGAAACGTAGGGATATGGGCCTTGTTTTCTTTGTGTATGTGCATGCTCAGTGTACAGAGTTGACTGAGGTCGGCTATACACAGTATTTATAGACTGAATCATTTTCACTGTTTTAGAGGGGCTTTGTTTATACCAAGATTTAATTGTAAAAAAAATACAAAAACTACTAATGAACATACAAAATCATCTCAAAATCCTTTCTTACCTTTCTTTTCAAAGTGGTACAAATATCTCCGGAAATAGGAGTGGAACCAGGAAGACGGGGTGAGTGGCATTTTGCTTATGGGCACTCTTATACCTTTAGATTTTGAACCATGTGAATGAGTTTCCTTTTCAAACAAGGAATTACAACCATTTAAAAAGCCATTTTCTCTTCCACTTTACGGCTTTTAGTTGTTTTGAGGGATAATTATATGAAACTGCTTAGTGACATATCAAACAGCTGTCCCACGCCTTACTTAGTTAAACCTATATTAGATTAAACTGTCCTACTTAAAATTTTAAACCAAGTATAATTTAAAGGAGGCTTAACTCATGTCTCTGAATTTATAAGATTTGTGAGAACCATTTGTGGTTCAAGAGCTTTGTAAAGCTTCATAACCCCTTTTTTTTCTAAAATGTTATATTGATTTGGATTCAGTATCAGATTCAATATCCTTTTGGAGTATAGGCAGTTTTCTAACTCCAAATTTGCCAACCTCATAGTGTTTTTTGTTTTGTTAACATTTATAGATTGTTATTAACTTTTATTTATATAATAAATAGGTGAATATCTACTGTATGTCTGAATACCAGGGGTATTAGTATAAGAGACAGTTGTTCCCTCCTTCATAGATGTTGAAAGAGACACATGCAGCCACTAAGTCATTTTTACATCTGTGCTAAGTGCTGAAAGTTAAGTTTGACAAGAACATGAAGTGCAGTTTGGCCTCTGTGTCTGTAGGAGAAGCAGAGGATGCTGGGAGGCAGGTCAAGGAAGGCACCCCATAGAATAGCATGTGCGTTAATGTCTGAAAGACGGTGAAGGGAAGGAGGGTGTGCTAGAGAACAGCTCCTACGAAGGCCCTGAGGTGGGAGAGCAGGGCATGCTCATTGGGGTGAGGGGCGTGTGTGTGTGTACAGAGGGGGGAGACACGGTAGGAGTAAATGACGGGTGGTGAGGTGGAGAGGGACTAGAGCCTACTGCTGGTGGCTCACCTTTATTTGGATTTTTTTTTTTTTTCTAATTCCAGGAAGCTGTAGAGGGTGTTAGGCCAAGGAATGGTATGATGAGATTGTGAAAAGATTACTCCTGCCCAGAGTGGAGAATGTGGAGAATAAACTAGGCGAGTAGGCTAGTTTTTCAAAACTTTGAAAACCAGTGATGGCTTGCAGAATGGTGGCAACAGAGGTGGGAGCCTCACGGGGATTGATAGAGATTTAAGTGATAGGAAGGAAGGACTTATTGCTGAGCGAGGTGGGCGTGGGGTGGGGTGGGGTGGGAAATAGCGAGGTGATTTTCAGGTTCCTGGCTTTTGTAGTGTGTGGATGATGGTATGCCTTTCTTTGAGGTCAGAAAGTGGGATTACACCAGGGATTATGAGGGAGGTACATTCCCTACCCTTTAAATAGCTGAATATTTATGTTTTCAATTTTTTTCAGCATTTGTTTCTATTGGTTAAAAATTATATGCCTGGCCTGGATGAAGCTCGAAAAGCACTTACAAACGTGAAAAAGGAAAGTCATGGTCATGGTCTTCCCTGTGGAAACAAAGGAGTGCCCCTCCCCCAACCTTCTTCCTTCTTCCTCTTGATTTCCTGAGGCCAAAAGGAACAGGGATGATTTCTCGTAGATAGCCTGAGCTTCTGAATAATTTTCAGATGAGATATACAAGTAAATCTAAAGAGCCTTTAAGTTGCTGTTTGTTTTAGTGATGCTTTATCTGCTCCACTCTGCAGCATGGGGCTGCAGGAAGAGGTTTGGAGGAAGCACTAAGTCAGGACTCTCAGAATTGCTCGAGATTCTTCTCCTCAGGAGTGTCATCTCATGATCTCATTTTCCAGTTTATTTCTTAGTTTCTCAGTGGTCACTTGATGCTCTGAATGCAGACTTACATCAGTATTTTGCTTGACCAGTAATCTGTGTGAAAACGGAGTTCATTCAGTAAACAAAACTTGGTGTGTGTCTGCTGTGTACCAGGCTTTACACTAGATCTGTGGGTGCCAAAGAAAAAGATTTAATCCCTTTCACAAGGAGTGGAGGCTGTCCCCACTGAGCGATTGTGTAGCCTGTATTTGAATACCTCTGGTGATGGCCGACTTGCTACCCCAGGCAGCCTTGGGTTTTTACCACCTTAATTAACTTTCTTTTTTCAAGGCAATCGAAATCTTTGTGGAACGAGATAGAAAGTGATGTGTTTTCCGCTGAGTGGGTAAAAACCAGAAGCTGGAGCGGAGGCAGGCTGCCTTGTGCATTCAGACCCTCTCTGGGCAACTCCGTGAGGGCCACCCTCAGTTACGTTCCCCCACACCCGACTCCTGCTTCTGAGGGGTGTCTGCCACCCCTGTGTCTGAGCTGGGTTACCATCCTTGACAATAGCAGCGCTCCCAGATTTGGGTAATGCTTTTTCTCTGATGTCATCCAGATGACTCATCAAAACCTCAGGTGAGCCCCAGCATGCCCCAAAGCTGCTTTTCCTTTATGGCATCAGTCCTGGTCCCTATAACCTGAAGGTCTCACTGGGGTCCAGAAAGCCCTGGTCTCTTGCTCATATTGGGGAGAAGGTGATTTTCCACCTCTTGCTTAGCAAGGGTGTTCCTATGTTATCACCCCTGTAAATCCCATAGAACAGGTCACACTTTATTCTGGCCCTGCATTTGATAAGACTAACTGATAAGGGGGAAAGCCTCAACAAACACCTTACCCCCTCCCACTTTTTAAAAATTAAATAGCTCGGTAAGGAGGTGCTGGGATGAAAAGTTTTTAAAACTGGGTTTAAACATGTTTTTTGAAAATTTTAATCTTAAGGTATTGTGTAAATTTACAGCTCAGTCTTTCACCCTTCTGTGACCTAAGCAGAAGTGTGGATTTAGAGGTCTAATAAGAAGTTTGTTGTAAATATAGCTTACGAGGTAATGGCCTTGTGTTGACTACCCAGAATCGGTGTCAGTGACAATCATATGTAAGCTCATTTTCGGAGAACTTGTCCATAACTGCTAGATAGTGGTGACACTGCACTGTGTCTCATGGGTGATTTCTTCTTCTTCAAAGAGTTGTGTACTTGCATCCTTGGTGTTGCTTTTTGAAGGGTTTGTGGTGTTAGGTTTCCTAGCCTTTGGGGCATGGGAATGTCTTCTACCTGGCTGCTTTCTGCTAGACCATCTGCTGTGTTAAGATTAACTGAGTGAAAATGGAGTATGTTTTATGTAAAGTGCTTAAAGAGGTTAGTGAAACAAGTTAATAAAGAAATATATGCTTTGGAATTTTAGTGAGCATTCCTCAGAGAAGTTCAAAGTGGTATCAGTCAGACCAGGCCATGTGATACTTCTTTAGGGCATGTGATTCGTCCCTTCATTGTAAACCCAAAGCCATTGTCGTCTTGCCGCCTGTGGCGTCGGGAAACGTGCTGGAAGGATTCCTGTTTCCTCAGGAAGTGGCCGCTCTGCCTTAGAGTAGGTGAGTGTGGTGCGTGTACGGGGCAGTCATGTTGTGGCCCAAGTGCTGAGAACGAGAGGGGTGCAGTTACCCCTTTTTCATTTTCATTGTTTTTGTCTCTTTTTGAGCAGCTCTTAATGTTGATGTGCGCGAATAATCATGGCAAATGTCTTGCCAAGCTTGCTTTGAGTCTTTGTCAGTCCGCTGGAGAGTAAATGGTGTGTGGTCATGTGTCCATGTTGTGGTATAGTGAGGAAGAAAGAGGGGAGGAGTGTGTGTGTGTAGGGGAGGTAGTATGGTTAGCACTGGTCAAATGGTTATATTTAGAGAACATGATCAAAGTGGCCTGGTAGCTTTATTTTGTTGTAGTCTTATGATAAGTGGAATTTTGGAAGGGCACCGCTGGCTTGCTTGTGTCTGGGAAGTCTAATGGAAGCCAGTGCTGCTACTGTATCTCCACAGAAAACAAAGACTAGAAATCCAGCCTTTAACCACAGAAATGATAATGTGGTTATTCATATTACAAACAGATCTATCTACCTAAGGTACGTTTAAATGTGTTCAACAGACTGCATTTCAGTTACAGACCACCTGTGGTGGAAACATCATTAGTCAAGGCTTGCCTGTATTTGCTTTTGTTTCTTAAAAGATTTTATTTATTTATTTTTAGAGAGAGGGGAAGGGAGGCAGAAAGAGGAGGGAGAAACATCAATATGTGGTTGTTTCTTGCACACCCCCTACTGGGGACCAGCCCTGCAACCCAGGCATGTGACCTGACTGGGAATCGAACCTCCGACCCTTTGGTTCTCTGTCCAGTGCTCAATCCATTGAACCACCTCAACCAAGGCTGCCTGTATTTGCTTTAAGTCAGGTAAACCAGAAGTTGTCTTTCAGTTTCTCTTTTGCCCTTGCTGGACTTAATCTGTATGACTTCATCTGATAAGTCAAACATCTTATATTATTCCACCTTAATTTTCACCAGTTTTTGGTTGTTAGGCTTTTCATGTGGAAGACTCTTAGCATGAGAGTAGTGGGAACAGCATTTATTGAGCAAGTACTAGTTACTGTTGTCCCAAATCCTTGACATGGGTCATCTCATTCATTCCTCATAACAACCCTTTGATCTTGTGATGTAGGTACAGTTATTATCCCCATTGTTCAGATAAAGAAATTGAGACCCAGAGAGATACCAAATAGTAGGAGTCCAACAGTGCAGCCTGACCCCAGAGCCTGAGCCTGTAGCCACTGCCAGACTGCCTCCCCTGGAGCCATGACAGATCCACCAAACCAGCATCGCCCGAACACCTGCTGTGTGCGGAGCTCTATCGTGCACGTCTAAGGGAAAGGTAGGCAAGAACAAGTATGTGACGGGGCCGCTGGCTTCTTGGAATAGCCGATTAAAACTCAACTGTGAATCAGGTCATTCTCTCTGACATTTGACCAAGTGAGTGAGGTAGACCATTGCTTCAGTGGAAGATGAGGAGAGGGACTCAAAGAAGTGCTGGGTTACAGGTCAGCCAGTGGAGAAGTGGCTGCCCCAGAGTGTCCCAGGCCAGCACTGGAGGAGAGACCCTGTGGAGAGGTAGGGTGAGGCCCTGGACAGATCCTGCTGAAGGGTGGAGTTGCCCCAAGTTCCCATTTAGGGGTTCCCATGGAAGGAAGGTTGTCTTTCACAGGGTGGGAGACGCTCCCTCAGCGGGAGAAGGTGGGCTTGGATTTGGTAGCTTCTGCTCTGTGTGGTGGGCAGTGGGTACGTGCCTGTCTCGAATTCTTTCTTGTGAACACTCTCTTTTAACTTCACTAAAAGTGCTTAAACCGTATTTTGAAGTAGGACTAGCACGTCAGCCACTTTTGAGGAGCCTGGAAATTGTCCGTGCTGTAAGCACTTGTGGGATTGAGTGTTGCTTTGCGTTTCTGTAGGGCCAATGCCTTGAAAACAAGCCCCTTGTTGTTTTATGTTATAATGGGTTACTGTCATTTTATTTAATATGTAAATTCAAGATTTTGCCTTGAAATTGGGGGTCAGGACTGGTGAGGGAAGAGGCCCAGTGATCTGTGGTACTGGTGAGGTAGGTGCAGCAATTGAATTGGTCTAATTCCTAACCTAATCATAAAACATGGAGGAGACAGCCTGTAGGAAATGCTTTTTTGTTTTTGTTTTGCTTTTTAAGCAGTAGGAGCCATGTGCACTGGAGGACATCCAGTCTTTGTTAGGACGTTTTTAGGATGAGGTTACCAGTGTCCATTGTTCCTCCCCTTTTGAGAGGGTGCCTGAGCAAGTCACAAACTGGCAGATCTTAAATTATAGGAGCACTTGATGGTTTATTTCCTGTTTCTGCTGGGTCTGTGGGGAAGGATTATTTTGAAATTAGTAACAAATAGGAAATTTCAGCCTGTGTGCCAGAAGCTCATTTATGACTGAACCGTCTTCCATTGACTGCTACTGTTATTGTTATCATTGTTATTTTGTTCATGACAATTTGCTAATATCAGCAGAAGAGTTGTGAGAAGAAGTCTGAACTGGGAGACTAGCATTCTGTGCTTTCTTATCCGTGTAATGCTGCTGTCAGCTTTCCTATTCTGGAAACCACCTCTCGACACCACTCCAGGTACCAGGGTCTAGGGGCACAAGGGTGAGTACAGCATGGGCCCTGCCCTAAAATTCACCAGGACACAAACCAGCAGAGACACCGTGACAGGCGGAGGACCTGGAGGTGGGAAGTGGTCAGGGGAAAGAGGAAGTGATGCCTTCAGATGGGATGGGCCGACCAGTGAGAAGCATAGGGGACGGGAAAATGAATTTCTAGGCAAAAGAACAGTGTAAGTACAGGTGCTGGGGCACAAAAGTATTAGGCTTATCTGGGGACAGGGTAGGGCAGGAGTGTGACCAGAGAAGAGGTTTGGGGCTGCTTTGCTGAGTCTGGACGAGGGCTTTGGAGAGAGGACCAGAAGAACAGCTCTGCTGTGTAGGCAGTTACGGGCCATCGGATGCTCTGAAGCAGCGTGTGGTGTGAGCAGCGGTGTCTCAGAGAACACTGCTAAACCTTGATTAAAATGAGGCGGTAGAGGAGACACGTTCAGCAAAGTGCAGAATGAACTTAGAATTTGGTGCCATATTTAGCAGAATAATACCTCCCCCTGGGCTGAGAGATTTTTTCAGCCCAGGCAGGATCTGTGGGCAGCCATCTGCAGTTAAATGATTAAAAAGGTGGGACCTTTCTTTTCAGCAAAAGAAATTCAGTTAACAACACTTAAACTTATTTAGTTGTGTTTTAATCATTGGTATTTATTTAAGCTCACTGAGGGTAATGGAATTAGAAAAAAGAGACTTTTTCCCCCTCAAAAATACAGGGTGGGGCTAAAGTAGGTTTATACTTTTGAGTACACAAAGCACAGAGTTTATTCTTGTATTATTATTTATTAACTATTGTATTATTTTCCATACAAATAACTGTATGCCTACTTTTGCCCCTCCCTGTATTGAAGGTGGATGCAGGTTGTTGGAAGTGGAGTGCTTATTCATTATAAGCACCATTTTGTCAGCAAGGAGTGAAAGTGGGCTTCGAGTGGGAGCAGGCAGAGGGCTAGTAGCTGTTTGCCTTCTTGATGGCCCTTTAGGGGCTGAAAGCCACAGGTGGGAATAAACTCTGTTTGGGCCATGCTCACCCACGTAGCATTTGCACTTACCCATGCTCCCAGGCCTCTGCTGGGATTCCAGCTGTCTCGCTCAGCCAGGAAAGGGAGTGCTGTGTGCTGCCCAAGACCGAAAAAATCTGGGGCGGGGGGGAGGGAGTCAAATAGCAGGCCTCAAAGACACTTAGTGGTTTATTAATTGCTGTAGAGACATAGTGTTGCCTTTACTCTTAGGTTTTGAGAGTCCTCTGTCTTCTCCAGGGGACGCATTCACTTTTTGGTCTGTGACTTGATGCATCTCAAAGTCTGTGCTCACAGACTGAGGGGCCCGGCTAAGAGGGCTGTGGAAAACTAGGCAGGCCCTTGTAAGTTCAGCAGGTTGGTGATTCTCATCAAAAACTGATTTATGTGTGTTACACTAAAACGAACTGTTGCTGGCGGCCTCTTTTTTGTTGTGGTTGTTTACTTTTGTTTTTTTAATGTTCTCTCATTTGAGCTAGAATTATGCAGGAGGAAGTGGGATGCTGGTAAGCTGTAGCGGGACTTTGGGGGCCCAGGAGGGAAACTGGGTGGGAGGCATGTGAAAGTGCTATTGAGCCGTTCCTTTGCCTGTGTGACCAGCCAGAGCATACTGGTGAGGGCAGGAAGTTACCTCATGCCCAGGGCTGTTGCTCCAGGGTTGCATGTGCTATTCCGTGGTTCAGGAGCATTATTCTTTTTTAAAGACGGGGAAACACACTTAGAGATGTTCGCATTTCTTGCAGCTAGAGTTAGACTACCAGGAAGTTTTCTGGTCCATCCCCTTAGGCTTAAGGAACTTTCTTTTGTTATGCAAAATCTCATTAGACCTGGGTTCGTGCAGAGGTCCTAGCCCAACAATTCTGAACCTTGATTTGGTTCATTTGTCTTGATTCTTTAACAGTTTGCCTGGATTTCAGCATAGCATTATTTCAGTGCCTCAAACTGTGTCTGAAATATCTCTAAATGAGCAACTCCTGCGTGTTAGGATGCTAGTTTTAGACACTGTTGAGTGTGGTTGGTTCTTGTTTTGGGGAGTGCAGTCTGGACCCTGAGCCAGGTACCCCTGGGAAGGCTGAGACTTGTGGAAAAAGCAAATGCGTAGATGAGGTCCAAGTGGGAAGGGACAGGGTGGGTTGGAGTTTTGGGTGTAATTTTGGGCTGACGACCCTGTACTAGAAGATGATAGGGTTGGGGGGCTACCTGGGACAGGGTGGGGCAGATTCTGCTGAGGCAGAATCGGAGCTTTTCTTCTGTAAGTGGGAGTCCTAAGGTTTTGAGCACAGAATTGACTGACTGGCCTGAGGAGGCTTTGCATATATCCCTGGCAAGGGAGCATGGCTGTGCCTGTGCTTTGGGTTGAGGCTCACTTGGCTGTTTATTTCTGGCCTGAGGCAGAGAGCAAGCAACCCACAGCGCTAGTACTGGATGAACCAAGCAGCGTTCAGGATCTCCGAGTTGCCTGACAGCACTAGAGTGATGCATACACACCGTCAGGCTTTATTTCTTTACAGCCATAGACTTGTTTAAAAGCTGAATCACATACTCTGGCTCAATATTTGACTTCTTAGCTACCAACTCTTGGTGAGCCTCTTTCGGGTGGGTGAGGTCTGGTAGGATGGATACGAAGGGCAACAGGAGACCTGTTTTCAGTTTGGGCCCTGACATTGGAGGTTTGGGTAAGATCCCTTTGGTCTGCTCTATATCTTTCGGGCTTTGTCTACTTAAATACTACACCATGTTTATAGCACTGACATATTGGTTTCTCTATTAATAACACTGGTTTACTGGAGGCAGGGCGGAAAGCTCTCCTGGCTCCTGTGTTCTGACATGAGGTCTGTGGCGACCTGGCGGGCAGCACTCTGAACACCTTGCCCAGGTATTGCAGCCCTGCATGAGACTTGAACGCTTCCTGACTCCCTCACCCCGCACCAGGTTTTCAAGTTTCTAGTGTTTGGCATTCCTGGTGGTGATAAATCAGCTGGTATTATCTGCCACAGCCCAAAAGGAGAGAAGGGGTGCCCTCTCCTGCCCTAATTGAGGGCAACAGGAGACCAGGATGGCTGAGTTTTACTGACACTACCCCAAATCATTTTTACCCTTCACAGCTAACATGCCTTCCTGTAGAAACCTGAAGGGTATAAGTCCCTTCTCACCCCTTTCCTTTGCTCCTTCAACCCTCTGGTAACCCAGAGCCGCAGCCTCCGTGATCCACACATTCTGGATGCCACCCCGGTGATTCACATTCGGTCGATCTGTCATTCCACAACCTTCTGCACCTGATCCTGCTCTGGACGCACTCGGCACCTATGCTAGGAGTAAAGTGCTCTTCCCTGGCTCCTAACTCTAGGTGGCTTCCCCTGCTCTTTCCATTTGGAGCTCTGCCTGAGAGGGAGGGTGCCATTCTTGCCCCTTCCCCATTCATTAATGTTAATAGTTATTTTTAAGAAGCACATATGTATCATCATATGCCATTCGTGTGAAGTACTTTTTGTGCATTATCTCTGAAGTCTTCACAGCTGCCCTCCTGAGTTGTCATTGTCCACATTTTGCAGATAAGGAAGATGGGGTTGCAGGAGATGGTCCTGACCATACCAGGTGCCTTTAATATAGAGGAGGCACCGTACCTCCTGCTTTTTATACTTTTTCATTTAATTGTTGCATTGATCTTATGAGGTTGTTGTTATCTCCATTTTACACATGGGGAAGCTGAGGCTTTGAGAGTTCAAATGGCTTGACTGAGCTCACACCAGCCAGAAGGGATAAGAGTCAGAATTTCAGCCCAACCCGTGTACTCCAGTACATGTGCTCTTGATCTTTGCTCTTTCGTGTTTGTTTATTAAATAAAAATTTCTAATTTGGTGCTTTCTTACAGCTCATGGCTTCTGTTGAACTTGTTTTCTAATGCTGTTCCCGTTCTAAAGCGGGAAGAGAGAGGGAGCTCTCATGCATCGAGCACCTGCCACATTTTAGGCACACATTGTTGGGTTTCCTGGGGTTAGAGTGTAAGCTTCACGAGAGCCTTCTGTCCTTTTTCATGTCTTTTATTCACCCGTGACCCTAAGCACCTACCCTCAGTGCCTGGCATAGCCTGGAGGTGCAGCCCATGTTTGTGGAGCAAATGAATGAGGCAGGGATTATCATACCTGTTTTACAGGTGGAAGCTTTGAGACGCAGTTGTTGGGTGACTTGCCCATAGGTACACATCGCAGTTGAAAATGTTCACTCTTCATACCACAGATCTTTTTTTAAAACTGATCTTTTTTTACACGTGGGAAATTTACAGAGTAATTAGATTTAGGTCATGGGACTGCAGAGCGTGATGTAAAGCACTATGAATACTTACCCAGTACCGGGCTCAGCGTAAACGTTGTATGACGGGCATCATGTTTGCTGGGTTTCAGGCCCCCGGTCTGCAGATGCTCTCATTTTGGGCAGGGTTACTATACAAATCAGCAAGCTGAAAATTTACTAGCCACTGAAACTTTTAAAGGACATGTTTTATCAATCTAATGTTCCTGTCTTTGGTATACTATCAATCAAGCAATGCAAGTAGTGAAAATCAGTTTAAATCTATCCTGGTTGATTGGCAAGATTTGATTAAACTCTATTTGCATCTTCTCTTTCCAATCACAGGGGGCCTCCGGGATCACTGGCCTGTTATCCTTCTTGTACCCCTTTAATGTACAAGTGAGGAACACTAGCCAGAAGAGATGTTCCTGAGTACAAAAATTGTTTTTCCTGTTAGGTTTTTATTTCATTACATATATAACTCATTTTCATCATAAAAAATTCTAAATGAACAAAAAGGAAGAAAAGTACAATAAAGCACAAAAGAAAAAGTAAAATTACTCTCATGAGACAAAGATTACTTTATATCTCCTTCTAGTTGGCCTTCTATGCATATATACTCATTACAGAAATGAGATTTATTACATTTATAGGTAATAAAAAGTTCATGTTTGCACATGCCTTTAAATTATACCTATTAAAAAATTGTGGTATTATGTATTCAAATGTTCTTTGACATGAAAATCACATTATTTTGGTGTGGCACAATTTGTTGGGTGGGGGTCATAGGCTATTATTGTTGTTAGAATTATTGTGCAGTCCCTGGGTATTTACTATGTAAGGTAAGAAAGGTATTTCCTAGGTTAATGAAGCCAATCTAAGTATTAAAATTTTTATTGTAAGTATATGAATACATAGTTAATCACAAATTGATTTATTCTAAAGAGGTAAAGACTGCACTGGCAAAAAGTATTTGTTTTTTGATTAGTGTATGTTCTATCATCTTATTACTCCAAACAGCACAGGGTCACCTATGAAAAGTAAGTTGAGCAGTTCAGAAGTTCCTTCTAAAGGTCAGATTCTTGGGAGGAAGCTGTTTTCCCTCATACAGGACGCTGTGTCGTGCATGTTATGGATGATGTTATATGTTAATTGCCTGTGTTGTTTTTTTTTTATTCTCAACCGAGGACATTTTTTTTTCTTTGCTTATGGAGAGAAAGAAATGTGAAGGAGAAGCATCAATGGGCTGCCTCCAGTACACGCCCAGATCGGAGAGCAACACCCGCACTGGGAATCCCTCCAGACCAGGGACCAAACCCCATGACCTAGGCATGTGCCCGGACCAGGAGTCGAACCTATAACCTTTCAGTTATACAATGACGCTCCAACCAACTGAGCCACACTGGCCGAGCTGTCGTTGAAATTTTAATGGGGTATCTTTGCTTTAAAAGCACCTCTTTTAATGTAAAAAATTTTCCAGAACAAAAAAATTTTAGTTGTATTTTTAGAAATTGTTGGGAAGCTCTTACAAAATGTCCCTTAAAAAACACTTTCGGTGGAATTTATCTATATTAATCCATATACTTCTGAAGTAATAGTACGTGCATGTGTGTTATGCACTTGGTTTGAAGATACTTGGTTTGGTAAGCATATTAATAAGTGTATCCCTGGTCCACTGAAATATAGCTCCCTGGAAGCCCCTGCCCTAGAGGAAGGTAGATTTTGCATATGATAACTCTCAGTTCTAATATTAGGAAAATGACAGGTCAGTTCTGAAGGACAAGTGACATTCTCTAACTCCGGAATCCACTGTGTAGGTGGAGGATCTGAAGGCCATCATATGGCAAGTTAGGAAGATGCATTTTGTTCCCCTTGCTCTCTGCTACAGTTTCCAGAGCCGTCTGCCTCACCTTATCCTCCTTACCGTTTCAAGGGATGGAATGTTGTTGGTGAAGTGAATTGAATCAGAAACATTTCAACATATCTCATATCTTTCTTGGCCCTTTTAATTAATTTCATATCATCTATTAGAGAGGGCTGGATTTGTTAGCCAGGAGACTAAGGTGCTAAGCCAAGCCCAGCCTTGAAGATACGCCACCTGTGCCTCAATTTTTTCATCTGTAAGATGGGCAGAATCTCTTTCCTTTATCATATTCTTGTGAGGTGATGTAATAATGTCCCAGGCAGCATTTTCTTTTTAATCAGTAGAAACAAACAACAATCTTTGTGTGTTTAGAAGCCATTGTTCCTTTGTATAAAGAAGTACACTTACACTCAGGAAATTCTAAGTATCCCAAAAGCTTCTTTAAGGCAGTTTAGCAGCTGAAAGACCAGCCAGTGGAATGATTTACTTAAAAAACTATGTCTCCATTCTCCTGTGGTTCTGTTTTCTTTTAAAAATATGGATATTAGTGGCTTAGTAATTGTTATTTAACAGCGATACCTCTAATAAAGATACTGGGCTCTGACACAAAGTTTTTGCCTTGACTTAGCCCCCAATGCTGGCAGGAGAAGCTGCAGAATCAGGGCTGGGAGCAGGTTTTCCGTTTATGTGGGGAATGTTGAATGTAATCTTTATTTCAGGCTTCTGTAGCACTTTTAAGATTGTTCCAGGGAATCTTCAGTAGTTTCTTAGCAAAACATGGTGTACAGTAAGCAGGGTACTTATATCAGCTGAGCCTGGGAATGAGTACGGTTTGGGAAGCTACTATCCTAAGAAGACCATGCGGTTTGGATTTTCTGAAAATAATAAAACTATATTCTTACAAAACAGGTGGAAAGAATTCTGTATTTCATTAAGTGGGCCTGGTGAGAGAGGCAGTATGTGACTAGAGTCAGCTGACCTTAGTTACTGGGCAGTGGCCATCGGCACAATGGGACCAGTACCACCCCTGACTGGTGCATGAGCCACCATGAGGCTCCTGTGTAGGCATCGAAGGTGACAGTTACTTTTGAGGGACACAAAGGTTTCCAGGGAAGAAAACTCTCCACACATAATTTCAAGAATTCCATCGATGCCTTCTCTTGCCTTGGTTTTTATAGATGTTATAAATTATCATTTTAAAAATAGAAATGAATTACAAATTATGTCTTAAGGGACTTAGTTTAGTTTATTCTGAAGAATTGTTCAATCACCTGGGTTTTCTCCCCCTTCAGTAGATTGCTTCAGGTCCCAGTGGCTAGGCAATAATAGCAAATAACTGAGCTTTTTGTAAGATGTTTATTATGAATACATAATAAACTTAGGAAAACACAAGTAGAGGTTTCTCTTATTTTTTGAGCAGGAGAAAAGATGATTTTTAGGCATAATAGTCCACACACAGAGTAATGTGTGCCAATATCTAAAGACATTAAAATTTATATCTACAAACAAAGAATAAATACCTTTATTCGGAATGGATTGAATCCTAAACCCTGACACTTCCAAGAGTACTTTATTGTCAGGTGGCTTGTAAAAGCATGTTGTTAAACCTGTTGTGTTTTCCTGCAGAATTTCACTTAAAAGGTATGCATACATCAGTTCATATACCCCTTGTGGGAGGAGGCAGTGAAACAGAAACTGGATAGAAATACTGAGGAGGGAAAAAGATAAAGCCACTGTAGCACCTGGGCCTCCTTGTTTCACTTCCTTTCCCAACTCTGCCCCTTTGAGATGTTCTTTAAGAAGATGGAGGAAGCTGCTTGCTGTTGGGGTCTTCACCCTGGATCTGGAGCCCTGCTCTGGATCTGGGGAAGGGAGTGGCTGGGCACTGGGAGTTGCTTCCCCAAAGTCCAGTGCTGACTCCTCACTTTCAGACCTGTCCCTGGGTTTCCTGTGAAGGCCTGGGAGGAGGAGGCAGGAGCAGGGAGGGACTGAGAAAGTGCCTTCCTCAGGCATGCCTCTCCACAGCCCCCTGGGCCACCAAGGAAGGAGGTGGCTTCTGGAATGGGTGCAGGGAGGGGCACAGGGAGTTGGAATCCAGGGCAGAGGGCGACGGCTGACTGCAGTTACTGGCCATTGTTTCTGTGCACACTAGCTATGGTTCAGAAGTTGTCCTGCTGTTGGCATTTTGTCTGCAGATTTTGACCTTCAAGTGAATGCATTTGATAACTTTATGGTTTGCTAATATGAGTGTGATATGCATGTCCATATTTCAGGGTACTGAAAAAGCAGTGAAATTAAAAAGCCAAATGTTAAAAACAGTTGTTTTACCAGTTAGTTGAAACTAGTCTGTCTGGCCAAACTGTGGGAGTCATTTGCTCTAACTACTCCCAGTAGGAATTTTTGTTTGGTCTACTAAAAAAATTACTTGGAAAGGTGCACTATCAGATAAAGGAGTGGTAGGCTCCAGTTCTGCTTTCGCCGGACACCCCTCTGCTCTCCTTCTGTTCTTTCTCTGATGTGGAAGGAGAGGATGGGAGAGGAGAGTCACTTCTCAGCGCCTGACTCCTCCTCTTCCTCTCCCTGCCCTGGAGCTGCAGCTTCAGTTTTGAGAGTATGAGGCCTGGTACTACGCCCAGCGGTAGTGCTTTAAAGTATGTTTCAGTAGTTTTCAGGATTATCAGTCATCATTTGCAGAGTTCCTTTTCATTTTCAAGGGTACCCGGTATGACCATTCAGCTCTCTTTCATTCGTCCTCCTGAGCCGAGTCAGGAAGATTAATAATGTTAAGTGATTTACTGTTGCTGCAAGAAAAAAAAAAAGCATTAGTTAATTAGACTTTAACACCTCAGTCAGATGGTATTAGACACCCTCTGTGTACTTTAACTCAAGGATGTTAAAGACCTAAGTCTTCAAGAAAGAAAAAGGAAAGGCACTTTTCCAGTTTAAGCTGCATGTTGGTCCTTGTTAATTAGGCATTTGTCCCTTAGTCTGGAGGTGATAGAAAATGCCAGTTACTGTCATATCGAACTGACTTCAGACTCCTGTTCAAATATTTCAGTTGGGCCCAAACTTCTCTCTTAACTGATGAAAAGGAAAACTTCAACACACACCCAAAAAAAGGAGGAAACTGTTACTTACATTTAACATTTAAAAATTTCATTCTGAAGGATCTGAAAAACACTTGCAATTTTTTTTATTAACTATCCAGTTGAGCTTTTTAAAAACAGTAACAGGAATCTCTCTTAAAACTTGAGCTACCCAAAACGATTAGCTTTTATAAGGCTTCAACAAATGGGAGCTTAATAATTGTTGTTATCCAAGGTCAAAAAGTTGGTTATTGTTTTTCAGTGCCCTTATAAATTTATGTATCTGTTTGGTGCCATTTTTATAAATTGTATTTAATTTTTAGCTTACAGTCTGATTTATCAATACCAAAAATCCACCAGTGAGTTAAAATATTCAGCAATATACATATTTTTTCAGTGGTGACATATTAAAAGAAAAATGCCATGATTGGTTTTGTAGGAGTAATTAAACAAAACATGTCTTTTTTTAAGGAACTTCTTCCTAGTTGCTAGAGAAGGTCGTTTTCAGTGACGAAAGTGTAGTTTGTCATGTCTACAAGGCCTGTAAAACAATTCTAAAAACAACGAAAATATTTTTTTTCTGACTGGGGTAGCCTTATTTGACTTTAAACGTTACTTGTATTGTCTATGGTTTCTAGCCAAAGGTTCCCATGTTTGAGAGCACTTCATTTTCAGTGCTGAACTACTTTTTCGTGCACTGAATGAATGCAATATGTTAACACTCCTGTATGGCCCAGAATTGCTCGGCTGCCCCTTGGCCTGTCTGCCTGGTACTGGCTGAAAAGGTACCATTGTTTGTTCTGCAAACACTGGGTGATGTTTGTTTCCAAGGTGACTGGTTCTATTGCTGCCCTTTAAGCAAAGGGGGCGGGGGGGGGGGGGGGGGGGGAAGAGAGAAAGTTGGCTTTAAACACCTGAGCATCCTGTTCTGTATATAGTGTGTGTGGTACTTGTGTAAGTGGAAATATTATTTTAACTGAAATAATCGGAGAAAGGGGGACATTGTGGAGATGGGAGAAAAAGACATTATCACTAAGTTAAAAATATCAGTAATTTCTGATACTCAATACACTTAGAGTGAATGTAATATCAAAAGTGTTGGAATTAAAGATCTGCTTTGACTGAAATTAACTTTCCACATTTGAAAAACTAAAGGGTCAAGGAGAGGAAAACATTTTAGATGGTAACCATTGAAATGTTAAGTTTTTGCATGAAATAGTTCTTCAGCTGTAATCTATAATAGCAGCTACCCGAATAAGTGCTTAAGAATATAATTTTAACCAGTTACATTGATCAGGTAGCTGGGCCTTCAAAAAAGTGAGAGAAAACATGAGATGTAAAGAGATTGGTTTCAGTTTTAAATTCTGTAAAAAAAAATTAGAGAAACGTTAAATGGTTGAAGTATACTTGTATTGAAAGTCTCTCAAAAAGAACAAAATAAGTTAAAAAGCATTGTTGGTGATATAGAACAACTTATTCATCAGTAAGAAGTCTTAAGTCCAAACTGGAAAGAAAAAATGATTCCTCCCTTCTTGTCCCTGCCCCTGCCTTTTTTTTATTGTACATGGATGCTGTTAACAGAACTTTGCCTTTTCACTGCTATCAGGTTTAGTACAGTTCATGCGCAGGTTTCAGTAAACATTAACCACTTTATCAGGGCTTGCAGTGTGCTGAATGGTTGGTTAGCAAAGAGTGTACTGCAAGAGACAGATGAAAACGAGAGTCCAAGGTCACATGGATGTTGAATATTTAAAAATTATTTAGAATTTAAAGAAAAGACATTGTTTCACACTACATACGTTCTCTTTAATTTTGTGAGCCTATCAAGAATACTTTTGCCTGGCATTTCCATGTACCGAGGTTAAAACAAAATTTCTTCAGATGATCCCTCTGAATGGTAAGGCAAGTGATTTTAAAACATTGTTTTTTCTTTCGTTTAAAACAAATCTCAGTTGTGTTCAGGGCTGTCTTCTAGGATGAAAGGTTCTCAAGGTTTCAGCAAAGAACTATAGTAATTATAGTAATTCCAAAGATATCTTTCAATTTGATAGGGATTTCCTTTTTTTCCTTCTCAAAGATTATTTGGGATTGCCCTCTGATAACTAATTTCATTTCTGGAGTTAGCACATAAAACAAATGCTGGAATGAAATATTGCCAAATATAGAATAAACATGCTTGTTTTGGAAATCATGTAATATTCTAAAACTCTAGCCTTTCTGTATCCTTTTCCATAATAGGAATGTGATTTACGCCCTTTAATTAAAAGGGCATGCAAGTCTTTAAAGATTACTGACAGTAAAAATTATCCTCCTCGTGCCTTCAGTGCAGTGTGTGTATGGAAGCATCCAAATAAAGTTTGCCACCGGGCTTCGCTTTCTGCTCCGCAGCTCACTGGTCGGTTGTGCATCTTGCCCTGGCGAATATCGCAGACAACTTTGGAGGGTGAAGCTAGGAAGAGAAAACACGAGTTGTGCGTAGGGTACCGTCTCATTCCTGGAATCCCTGAATTAAGGCTCTCAGTCAGGATTTCGGTTCTGGGCTGCCCGTCAGCAAGGTGTGGTAATGGCTGAGAGGGTGCGGGGATAGGGGGCGGCTGGCCGGACCCTGGGAGAGGCCCGGCGAAGACAGTAGGGCGGAAGGCGGCCTGGGCCACCGGCCTTGCCCTCGAGCCTTTGTGCACAGGGGACGCTGTCTAAGCAGAGGTGTTCGCACAGCTGAAAGCGCGTCAGCCCTGGTCCCAGGGACTCGCCGACGCAGTTCCAAAGAGTACGGAGAGTGGGAGGTGGGCGGGGGACAGCCTGTCCCGCCGGGGTTGGTGAGGGTGCTGCTTCAGGCCGGGCTCTCTTGGCTGTTCGCCCCACCTCAGGGCAGCGGTGGGCGGACCCTGAGCGGGCAGTGAGGCTGTCAGTCAGAGTGGTGGGTGCCGATTGGCCGGCACGCCAGTGGGGGCGGGGCCGGGGCTCCTCTTCGGAGTGGGCAGCGCGGGCGTGTCTTCCAAGAAGACCTTGACGCTCTCATCCCGCGTCAGCCGGAGCAGCAATTTAAGGAACTACCAGAGATCTTCAAAGAACCCGTTCAGTAATTGAGCTTGTTTTTTAAAACAGTGAATTCCTCTTAGAGGGAGATTAGGAAATGTGTGCTCTCAGAGTGAAGTCCTCCCTCTCCTTTTTTCCCTTCCTAATTTGAGGCTATTTTGCTTGAGTTCACTTTACAATGTTTAGCAATCTTGCGTACGCGTGAGCTAGCCCACTCGCATTTTGTATTTATTTCCCAGAAGTCCGTGTTAAGACGTTTGGTTTAACTAATTGCTATTTTAAAATGAAAACAGCAGGTAGCTAAAAAATTACCCGCAGAGCCCTTTATTACATGGAGGAGGGGTGCGGACATTCTCAGCAGCAAACCCGGAACTCTAAGGAAAGGCAATGTGTGTAGGAGAAGGAAAGCAGCTTCTGTGTAATGAGACAGGAGAATGTCAGCAGCAGGGTGCGGAGAGCTTGGAAGCAGGACAGGACAGCTTGTGGTCCTTTCTGTCCTTTTACGCAGAGGATTGAGCAACTGTTTTCTCCTTTCTAATATGACCCGCCTCCTGAGAGTGGAGGCAGAGGGGCAAAGTAGAACCAAACAAGCCACAGTGGCATCAGGTTTTAAATTTCAGCCACTTCCTAGCAGTGCTGGAGTCAGACCCTATGCGCCTCTCCTGAAAGTGGGGCACTCCATTCTCCCTCCAGAATCAGTATTTTAATAATGCTGTCATTCAGCTGGGATGTAGTTTCTTGATGCTCTGTGCTTCCCGTACATGACCAGTGAGGACAACAGGTCGTTTGGTAACCATCACCCTTATTTCTAATGTCCAAAGGCCTGCCACACAGGCACCCTGTTGAGTGTGCCCTGTCTTCCAGGCAGGCTCTGCGCTGTGAGCTGGCACAGTGGACAATGCGCATGGCTCCTGCCTGCTTCTTTCTGTGGTCATGTGGCTGCAGCAAAACCCGAGGTGGCTGGCTAACTGAGCCAGGCAGACTTCCGCCTACACAATGAGCAACATAGGTAGAACAAGTCCAGTCACTTACTTCTCGTAGTCTCTTCACTTTGTGACTTGTCTCATTTTTGATGTGCTTTGTTGGTGATCACTTTTCACTGGGCTGCAGCATCCATACCAGTGATTCTTAAAATGTGGGAAAGCTTTTCCCTAACACACCTGCCAGGGCCTACTCCAGGAAATTCGTATTTGGTAGGTCTACTGTGAGGCTGAGGCTTATCCATTTGAAAATGCTTTTCCTGGTGACTCAAACAGGTTACTTTTAGATTTATATCTAATGAGACAACTGAATACATTTGAGGCACTGGGAATTTTTTTAAATAAGAGTTAGGAAATGACATAGAAACCTTGAAATTTGGCTATCCAATGCTTGCTTGGTGTAACCCTGTTTCCTATTAAGCCAGGTATTGTGGTACCTGTGCTAGAACCCTGATAGGCTGCCTGCACTGGTGAGTGTAAATGCCACTAATTAATTTTTTAAGAAGTTGGCACTGTGACAGAATTATCGGGGATGCTGAGTAGCTGGTACCAGATGTTTCTTTTGTTAAGGCCCTGGAGAAGTGATGTCACAGGTAGTAAGGCTACTGGCATTTAATCCCTTGGTCTGAGGTTGTGGATTTTGGAATGCTGAATATTTTCTTTAAAATGGGTAGGGGAAGATGTACTCTCCAGTTTCTACTTGGCCTTTTCCCCTTGCAAGGTTCTTGCAGTATTATCTTATGTACAGGTGTTTACTCAATTATCATTAGGCCAGCTTTCTTGTTAGAAGAGGGTATATGGTACTTGGGGCTTCTTTATCTAGATGCTCTTGCTCACCATTTTGCCACAGCTGAAGGGACAGCCTGTGCCTCTAACTGAATTCAGTCCTTTTTTTCACTCCTTTACTGTGGAAGAACAGCGAAGTCGGCTGCTCATCATTTCGTGTGCAGACTTTACAGCCTCTAACAGCCCTGGCTTTCGCAGTTTATGAATGCACCATTTGTTGTTTCAAGCACAACTGTTGCATACAACTGGCCTTGCAGCCCACTCTGCCTGCAACCAGAGTGCATCACTCACTGCCTTCACTGCTCCTTTCCTTCTCTCTCTCTCTCTTCCTCTCTCTCTCTCTTCCTCTCTCTCTCTCTCTCTTCCTTTCTCTCTCTCATTTCTGCAAAGGCCACATTTTTGCTTTAAATACCACCATTTTGTCCACACTGCAGTTTCTTTGATTCAGCTCACATTTTTGAAATGTGTTTCAGAAATAAGGTTTTATTTGCTCAGTGTTAGTATAGGTGTTCTGAATGAGTGCAGGTCCTTTTCTTTATTAAATGATTAAAGGAGATTATTTTTGTGGCTTGGTTTTGCATACATACTTTTTAAAATAATCTCAAAGAATCATGTGACTTTGAAATTGTGTTTTAAATTTCATCGAAGTTAGGAAGTTTTGTTTTTTTCCTGGGTCGTTATATTTCCCTTTTTTTAAACTTTACACGCAATCGTTTTGTCTTCAGGTATTATCCCCAGTTTGGAATTTAAGGGAAGCTATCAAAACCAAACTCTTAAAGTGGTGTCTTAGAATATTTGGATATCATCATTAGAAAAAATTTGCCATTTTTTTTGTTCTCTTGAAACAGGGTCCCGTCCAAAAATGACACCATTAATATTAAAATTTTTGTGTTCTAAATTGTATTTTAGTTAAAAGAGTGTATTAACATACTTTCTGCTGTGTTTTACGTATTCAACAACTGAGCCAAATTGTTGGTTCTGACTGCTTTTAGGCCTCCTCTCTTCTGGCTAAGGAGACAAATTTCTTTTAAAACAGCAGTAAACATCCTACAGCAACCAACTCTACAATCTGTAGCATCCTAGAGCTTCCAAAAAGGAAACACTCATTTGCTGGAAATGAAGAAGTTTTCTGTAGTTGAATTTTAAAGCAGATATTTAGGTTTCAAGCAGTATTTGTCTTTCAAAGAGGTTGTGGAGGCCTGGGGTTGCATTTGCATTTTCTAAAAATCAAGATATACATGTTTAAGGAAAAAAGTGTAACATTTTGTGAGATTCATGCTTTCCTTTTCATCTCACTATTTGGGTTGGGGAGAGGGGGGTGTGGAATCTGCCTTTCTGTATCTGTACCGATTAAGTCTCCTGCTGCCTGAAGAGTCCTTAAAGTCCACGTAAAGACTAAGCAGTTACACACAAGCTCAGGGGAAAGTGAGCCGAGGTGTAACTGATTCCAAAAGCAGTTTTCTCAACCCTCAGTCTGCTCTTAACTTTGAGAGCATGTTTTCTCTATGCAGTCCTGCATTTTCATGCTTGGTTTGACCTGTACCTTTAAGCTGGGTGAACTCTCATCGGACATTTCTCCCTGGTTGTTTCTTGACTGCTCTTTTCATGTGATTAATATGTGTGTCGCTTAAAATGGCAACTGAAACATCACCAGGTATTTTCACCAGGTAGAAACTGATTTTCCTGTGTCAAAACAACCAGTGTGGCTTAGTTGATGCTGCTGTTGCTAAGCAGGTAGATTTCTGGTCTGCAGGCTGTCTGTTAACCCTATAAATGCCTAATGTCAGGCAAAAAAAAAAAAAAAAACAAGAAGAAAACCCATTAACTTTATATACTTCCTTCTTACGTAGTGCTTTGTTCAAGTGCGTGAAAAATGGGCCTGGCTCAGCCTAACTTCAACTTAACTGTTTTGGAGGACATAACCTCACTTTATGTATTTTCAGAGGGGAGGAGGTTTAGAAGGTAGAGAGGGTTAGGAAGTTGATATTATCCAGCAGGATGACAGGCTAGCAGCTAGTAGTGACGGTCTCATGCTATATGATAAAGATTATGGGTTTGAGTCTAGTCAGTAATGGGTTTAGTCTTTTTCTTTGGGACCTTTCTCTACAAGTCTGCCTTAAATTGCAGTATGGCTGTGGGAAAAGAAGAGGAAAGAAAGGGATTGCTGTTTGCATGCATTTGCCAGAAAGGAGTTAACAGAACATACCGCAGAACAGGTTGGGCAAGACTGTTAAAGCCTGTGATGAAGTCTGTCTCTCTTCTCCCCCCACCCGCCCCCCCATCTCGTTCTCTATCTCTCCCTCTGTTTTCCTCTGTCTCCCTCTCTTCTTCCTTCCTCCTCTGTTCCCCCTTTCCTCCCCAGAACTTTAAAACATCTTCATATTATCCCTACCCTCGTGCCCTCCCCTCCCCCACTTCAGTGTCTGGCTTTCCGTCTCCAAAGCAGAACACTTGATGTGATGAAAATACTTTGTGCTGATGAGGAGCCTGTGTAAGGGGCCTCAGCATTGCCAGCTGTTTCTCGAGAATTCGATGGCGTGCTTGTCCTTTCCCTTCATCATGTAACATAGGCCCCATTCAGCAGACATTCTTCAGTGCGCAGTTATGCTTTTGTGGGACTGTGGGGTGGGTGCCCTATGAGGGGGCAGTGGGAGGTGGGGAGGGCAGGAGGCAAGGTCGGGATGGAGAGTAGAGGGCAGTGAGGGGGAGTCCCTACAACCGAGGCCAGGAAATCATGAGACATTGCTTCTTGAAGCATCTGAAGTTAGCTTAGACTTAGGGGATATCTTGTGGCCATAAATACGGACAATCGAGCTCTTTAAAAGCTAGTTCTGGTCTGATATAAGTTTTTTGTGGTGTTTGTATCTCACCCCTCAGTAAACAGACCATATATAGGCATGCTTCATCTCACTATAACACACATCACAGGGAAGTCTCTCCTAATGCACAGATCCTCCTGTACTTAGGACCAGGACCAGGCCATTTCTGGTGTGGTTTCCTTTTCTTTTTTGGAGGGAGGGGGAAGGGGGCTTTTTCCCTTGCCGTTTTTACACTGTTCAAAACATGTTTCTGATCCCATTGTGTCTGGCACTTTGAAAACTAAAGAAACTACATTGCCACGTGAAGAGAAACTGAATTCTCATTGTACATCTGTTTTACAATAAAAACCTTGGTTATTTTAGTATCTTTAACGCCACACACGTTTTGTGTTTTATGGCCCCTGGTCTTCAACTGTTTTGTTTTTGGAGCATCTTTTAACACTGTGAGGGTGATCTCCCCTGTAACATGAATTATTGGCACCAGGGGAGAAGTTGCTTTAATGTCACCCCACCACCACCACCAGCACCCCTGCTTCATCCCAGATCCTCTGAGCTGAGCTGTCCTCCTGTGTTTACTGTGTTTACTGACACTTCACCCTGGGATCGCCAAGGCAGCTCTCGTCAGGACTGACGGCAGCCGTCTCCATTTGGCAGGGCTGGTCTGGGGAGCAGAGCACGTAGTAATAAGAAAGAAATGCAGTTGTTTTTTTCCTTGGAATACCTAAGGATGGGCACTTCAGCTTGTTGGAATAAGCTTTGTGGTTCAGATAAGAGGCTTCTTCCTCTTCCTTTTTTCTTTTCCTTCCTTCCTCCCTCCAAAGGCTATTGCTTTTCTTCTCAGGTCACATGTATATTTTTATAACCTTTGTTGAAAAGGTGGTCTGCAGTACTGGGATATCTGGGTATTATGTAAAGGGACAAGACGGACACTTTCTTTGCCTTGTTTTCTTTCTTTGGCCTCATCAGAGTGAATTATATCTGACTGTGTGACAGTTAATTGTACCATCCTTCCCATTTCCTAAGCTGTTAAGCTCCTTCTGTCTCCCTCCATCAGGCCTCTTTGTTTGAGGAGTTCCTAATGCAGCAGAACAACGAAGTGGCCGTTTTCTTACTTAGTGAAGTCTCTGGAGCACATTTATTATGTTCTTTGTCGTCTTCTCTTTAGAACTTCATTCCTTCAACTTATCTAATTGAATTGTTCTAAGTAGTACAATTGACTGATGAGTTAAAGCTTCCTCAAAAACACCAGTGAGTCCAGAAGGAAAAAATGTAATTTTTTAAGGCTATGTGTATTCATTTCAGAGTCTTAACAGGGCTTGGTGGAAAATGTTAGAGTACACCCCTGGGCACTGCCAGAGTACCAATTATGAGTATGGAAACAGCAACTAATTAGCTAGTATTGATGAACTCAGAAGTAGTATATCACTTATGTGGAGATCACTTATTTGGCATTCTTAGATCCCAAATATTCAGCATGTGAGTGAGGGAAGAACTAGCAGGAGGTGTGGGGGTTATGCAGAATAAAACTTTCAAAAACCATTCAGGGTAGGAAGTCCTGGTACCAATCTGGCCCCTGCCCTGCCCTCTTGATTTATGATGATCCTTTAGGCCCACACTTGAGCATTATGTGGTTAGTTTAGATATGGCCATGGCTGGGACCACCTTGTTTCTCCCATTGCTAAAGCTGGTGGTTGGAGGTGGAGAAAGGATGTCAGGGGTTGAGACAGAAGAATGCAGACAGTATAGCTGGTTACCACTGGGGGGAAACTGGGCAAAGTGAACAGAGGAGCTCTCTCTGTTATTTCTTACAGCTGCATGTGTATCCACATGTTCTCAACAAAAATTGCAGTTTAAAAAGTAGCATGACCAACTGAGGCCTAGGACATAGGGGCAGAACTGAAGCAGGAGGGATATTACACTAGTTTCCGAAGGTGCCTTGTGTAATTCTTGTTCATTGCAGTGATCCTGAGTCACTGCCCAAAAAAGTTAGATTAATCACACATTGATTCACCATGCTCTGCTTAAGGACAGGGGGAAGTTTGAAGGTGCTTTGGAATGATTTACACCCATGAGTTTTATATGGAAAATTAACTTCTGAATACTTCCCCCACAACACCCCTCAGTGATTGATGCGCAGCTGCTTTAGGCGTTGACCTGAAGGGTTAGCATGAACCTTCCTGTGTACTCAGATAGACACTACAGTATAATTTCTGTTGCCCAGATTTGCAGAAAAAAGTGATTCATTAACAGATTCAAATGATGCCCCAGTTATTATTAGGTTCTTTATCTGTATTCCTGATGTGAACTTTTTCATATTTTTGACTAAAATAATACATAGAATATCCTGAGTTTTAAAAAGCAGGTGATAGAGAAGACCCTCTATCCATTGGGTACCAGAGAAGTCGTGGATGCCCTGGGAGACACTGCCTCTGTGGCGAAGGGGTTCCGGTCTTAAAGGGAGCCTCCGAAAACTTAAATATCTGAACAAGTTACATTTAAGCCATCAAATGACAAATAGAAGGAAGGAGTGGTATTTTTTTTTCTTCATCCCAACTACAGGCTTATTCTAAGAATCATAGAACTTAGAGCTGGAAGGGACTTTAGCAGTCACTTGATCTGTTTTTATGAGTTTGCCTTCATTTTACTCAATATTTTTCCATAACTCGTACCTCTGCCCACAATTGAACATGTCACTTGGAATAGCATCTGCATGGTGTTTTTTGGCCAGGAAGAATGATCCTAACTTGAAATATTAACTATGTTCACTTGACAGAGTTTATTATGTTTTTGAAGGTTTTTTTGTTAATTCTCAGTAGCTCCACTTCACAGATGGAGCTGACTGCAGCACTTCATGGTGGGACGCCACAGTTTTTCCCGCCATTATTAAGTATTTACAGACATTTTATGGAAATCTCAGGGATGAAAACTGCGCAGAGTAGCTAATACTTACTAATGGTTTTCAAGCATTTTTATTTCATCTGCTGCAGTATGGAACACTGCTGGGCCTAAGTTTTAATAATCATACTTATAGATGTATTTTAATTATTCACATATTAGCTTCTAATAGTATTAAATTTAAGTCGTTTGTGCCCATAGATTCATAGTTAACTTACAAATAAGGTTGGTATAAAAATTTCTGCTCCTGAATCAAATACTTTTTTTTTTAACTCAGGAATTGTTCCCATTGAAAATGTAATTAGTGTTGAAATTTGGTCTCCTGAGTGTCCATGGAAACTGTACTTCCTGACTGCCATGCAGAACGGGGAAAGTATTCTCCTATGGTTAGACATTTGTGCCTCTGTCAAGGAAGGGAAATGTATGTGAATTGCATTTAAAAATAGAAATTAGTAATCTGGGTGTTAGATGCTCACAGCAGATGGAAAAGTAATAAAAACCTTAAGTCCTAGGAAGTGAGGAGCAGGTAGGTCTTTAATATGACTCTTTGGGTGGGGACAAAGCAGAGAGGGCTTACAGGAGGAATGAGGCAGAGGGTGAAAGAGCTTGTGGCTCGTTCTGTATGTAACCTGTATGTAACCTGTGACGCGACCTGCAGCTCTTTACACTGGCTGAGTTTGAGATGATGTGCTTGCAGCACCCGCTGGGGAGGCGGGTCACAAGGACTACTGTGGAGCTGGAGCTGGAAGTGCAGGCTAGGAGGACATCCAGGCAAGGATTTGAACAGCTGCTGGCTGCCTGAATATCAGCCTCCATGAGTCACAGGCACAGAGAACAACTCTGTGCGGCTGGAGGCTGAACATGAAGAAGGAAGGGAGCGTGTCTTCAGTCAATACTCTGATGCCCGCAGAGCTCTTTAAAGGCATGACAGAAATTTGTTGGGTCGTTATTAGAGTCTCAGTCCATAATGTTCATTGTTCATTTAAAAGCTTCCCCTTTGCTTTTATTCAAAGCAAATGCTGTCAGTCTACTTTAAAGGCTGACAAAATGTCTTTTACTGGACATCGTATTATTTATTGGTGGGGTGGTGTTGAGAGCCAAAGAGAAGAACTTGATCAATTGATTTAAGGCTTTTGGAGGATTGAAATGTTACTTAATTGCTGATCTTATCCAGGATTTCGAGATTTTTAAGGAAGAGTGGACAGTGCTTGCTTTTATCCAAGGGATTTCAGTTGTCATATGATCTGCACAGTAGCCCCTGGAGCAGTCGCTGTGCTGAGGCTGTGGAGAGGAAGAACTTCACAGTGTGTGGCATGCGCTGGTTTGGGAGTCATTTAGTCAAGACTTGGTCTTCCTCATGGCCTTAGGTCTGCTTGAAAGTTGCACATCATGGGGACGTGACTTTTGTGTGGCCTGAGATCTGTCTGGGTGCCAGTTGGGAGGAGGCAGCAGTAGTGAGAGCAGTAGGAGCAGCTCTGCTGAGTGAGACACAGGCTGCAGTTCCCCGAGCCGCCTGGGAGGGCGTGGCCTGCCCTGCTGGGCTGTGGCTGTGGGGAGAGAGAGAACCATCTTGTTAGCTCCCAGAGTAATTCCCAACATGTGGACAATGTATAGAAGTCTGCAGCCACAAACCTCTTGGGGCATAAGTAAATGAAAAGGGGCTTTTGGCTATATGAAGCATAATGTTTATAAACTCCCAGAAATTTACTTATAGCTCAATTCATTATGAAAGTGACTCTGGAAGTGTTAAACTAGACAAATTAGACTCCAAATATCACATGAGAGTGCTTTTATATGGCTTTCATTTTCTAAATGTGGATGTTCCCATTATGTTTCTTGCAGATGCATACAGTGACTGATTTGAGGATACATGATGAGCATTAGAAAATGAACTTGCTAGGTAATAGAGAGTTTTCAGGGGCTTTACAGGAGAATACTAGCAAGATGTGATGCTGACTTTTTTTAGCTCCATGATTATTAATACATCCACCTATTACCTGATTGCACATTATTCCCATTATCTTTGGTATTCCAAGGGACTGTCCCCCAGTGTTAGCTCCTTAATGAAAAGTAAAGAAGTAACCTTGTTTTCAGGTATGCATGGAGATTGTTGGTCTCCTTAGTGTCCTAAAGGTAGCGTGTCATACGATTAAAAAAAAAAAAAAGAAATGTTTAAATTTTCAGGTTTTCATTTTTTTGAATGACTTTTAAGTGTCCTGAAAGAAATGAAAAAAGAAAAAGAAAAAATTTCACTCACCAAAAAACCCAATAGTTACTGAATAATTAGAGAAATTCTGCTTTTAGTGTTTGGGCCTTTTTATTATTTTCAACTCTGATTTTACAGCTGAGTTGTAATATGTGACCAAATGCATTACATGAGTATTTGCCTTTTTTTTTCTTTTTGGCCACATGGAAGTACCTAAAGAGATGGAATGTGACACACCCAGAGAATGAGGCACTCAAGGGACCTAAGAACTTGAGAAGGCCAAAAGCAGCAGGATCCCTCCTCTCTACGCCAGGTTTTGCCAGTGCTAATTGGGGAGCAGAGAGCCACTGAGCTCCTGGGAGGATGAGTTTGAAAGTGTGTGTGCACTCTGTCACACAAAGGCGTGTTCTTCTGATCTTTGTAGAAAGAGTTAGGGAGAATTTCCTCACCTGTGAGATTAGTTGTAGATGCTGCTCAACTGAAATCCTCAACCAGAGCCCTGCAAGAAAGTGCTGTTTTGCCCTGTAGACCAGGAAGGACCCATGTGATTCCAGCACATATTTTTTAATTCTCTCTCCTCAGTTCTTGAATTTTGTATTTCATAAGTTTTCTAGTTTAAGTTGTTGTTTTAAATTGTACCTTGCTTTGGCTCAGTGTGTGTGTATGTTGGTAATTTTTGTGAGAGGAAAACTTTTAGGTTTAATTACACGTGGCATAGAAGGTAAATTGCAGGCTTTTTCTAGGTTGACTGGAAATTATTACTATATTTTTTAAAGAGCAGTTTTGTGGTTAAATGGTGATGTTTTGACTTTAAAGAGACCACTTTCTCCCATTTGGGCAAATTTGTTATCAGTTTGCATGTGCTTTAATGAATAAAGTTGAAACCCTTTCCTCTGTCCACCACTGGAGTCAGGGATTCCAACAGTGCGTGTGCTTTGGTCCACGGGCTCCTGGTCTGAACCCTTCCGTCTATTTACTCCTCACGTTTTCAGCACCACCTAGCACGTTCAGCCTTCGAAACCATTGGTGGCAACCGATCCGTAATCATGTTGTAGTGAAGAATTTTTACATTTGGTTAGAAACAGACCCCAAGTAGGAGATTAAAAAAAAAAAAAAACAGCCTGTGAAAGTAGATGTAAGAGTAGGGTAGAAATCCTAGCTAACTGATTTTAACCTACATGTATATTTGATAGGTGGGACCTAATAAGGCTAATGTGGAGGTCCCTTTTCTAGTAAAGACAGGAATTGTTTTAGTTGGGTTAAGCTGAGTTATGCTGAACCTCAAACCAACTTTATTTGAGATCTCAGGAGCTCGGACCCTAACATGCCATTGCTTGTCCACGTGAGATTTACTCTACAGGGTTAGTAGCTCTCTAGTGTAGCTCCTTTCCAGGCTGCGGCCCAGGGATCCAGCCTGCTGCCGTCTGTGCTTCCAGGTTACCACTGTAAGGAAAGTGGGTCACATCAGCTTTTAAAAGTTTCAGACTCGGGAGTGATGCGCATCTTTGCTTACGGCCAGTTGGTCAGAACTTCTCGTGTGGCCTGCCACATGCAGAGGTGCAGGGGTGCTAGACAATGTGGAAGAACACATGGATATTCTCTGAGTAGTTAACCTCTTTGCCACAGGCATATTTACCACTCTCCTTTCTTATTTTACCTCCTTAGTGCTTACTTTGCACATAAATAAACTAGATAAGGCTTAGGCCTGAAGCCTAGAACGTAAGGAGTTAACTATTCCGTAGACCAACAGTTCTCCAAGTGTGGTCTCTGGGCGAGTGCATCAGCATCACCTGGGAAGTTGTGACAAACAGAGATTCTTAAGCCCCACCCCCTAGGCCTTCTGAATCTGAAACTCCATAGAGTTGGGACCCAGAAATTGTTACAGAAAGCTCTCTTGGTGCACGCTCAGGGTAGAGAACCATTACTCTAGATGAGTGATTTTCAGCCTTTTTCATCTCATGGCACACATAAACTAATTACTAAAATTCTTTAGGCACACCAAAAATATATATTTTGGTGATATAAAAAATAAGTATAATTTTGATTCATTGACACTGGACCGCTATTATTGTGTTGTTGGCTGTTGTCACTTTTTTATTTGACAGTCTAAGGGTAAAGAGATCAGTGCCCCTGACTAAATAGTCAGGTATTGCATGTTTCAAAAATTATTGTGGCACACCAGTTGAAAATCATTCCCCTAGATGAATGGACTGTCTTTCTTACCTATTGAACTGGTAGTTAGTGAATCAACCCTGCATTGCTGGTATGCACTTGCTAATGTATTTATGTAGTAAACATATGCTCTGGTCTGAGCACATACAAGTTAATAGGAAACACTTTGAGAGTTTGTACTGTATTTAATCATTTTACAGATTTAACTCATCTGTCACAGCCATATGTTAAAGGTATTATCATTGTCCCCATCTTATAAATGAGAAAACTGAGGCAGAAAGTGGTTCCATAACTGTCTAAGGGTGGTGCAACAAGGTCAATCCACTTACCATAGCTGGCAAGTGGAAGAGGCAGGATTTGAACCTGGACAGCTGGCTCCCAAATCCACTTAACTGCTGTGGGAATCTGCTTGCTGAGCCTAGGGTGGAAATCTGTTATGCCCTGCAGTAGTTCTTCACTTTTTCCTGAATGGAGACAGCGTCAGAATTAGCAGGAAGTGTGGTGTGTCAGTGGCAGTTCATATTACAAGTTCAGCAGCCCCCTCACCACTAGCTTCATTCGTTGGTGGCTTACTTGTGTGGCGGTGGTATGGGGGAAGGCGGTGACAGTGTTGGCCAATCAGAAAATGCATGGTTAAGCAGCAGTGGCCGTCATTTAAAACCAAACAATAAATAGAATGGGGTTGTTAGGAGTAGAAGAGAGTGGCTAATGGGAAATGTTTTCTCAGAGTGAGGTTGTTCAGTCACACCAGAAAAACATTTTCTTCAGTTAAACTGTGTGTAAGTTTCAAGCTTATGAGAGAAACCTGTGCTTGTAAGCTTCTCTTTTGATTCTTCTCAGGTCTTTCATTTTTCATCATCATCTGCCCTCTCTGAGATGCTCATTGGAGGCCTGATTCCATGAGGCAGTCTCAACAAGGTTTTGGTTAAGTTTGTATGAGCAGGACTTGAGTTTTAATAGAGAAAATGTGTTTTTACTTCCAAGAAAATTGATAAAAGGCTATTTCTCTTCCACTTGGGAAATTCAGGTAGAGTGAGATAGACGTGATATATAATCTTTTGAATTTTGAACTGATTTGGTTGAAAAGGATTTTTCCAATGACATTGAGAACTACTTTTCAAGCAAGTTGTTTCTCCTTGCATCCTTTAAAGTTTTTAAATTATTAACTGCATTTTTTTTTTCTTCCAGGTGGGTCTATTATTTGTTGTTGCTTAGGTGTACTTTGCTGGCCCGCACGTTCCCTTGCCTTCTTTGTCTCGTGCTCAGCAGAGGAGAGCTGAGACAGCTTCTCGGCAGCCCTGCCCAGCACGGTGCCAGCGATGGCTCTAGGTAAAGGATAAAGATAGAATCGACCCTTTCGGTTTTCATGCTGGCTGGGAACAGCTGCTATGCTTTGTATAGCTCTGAACATAACATTTCATTCCGCAATTGCTGAAATTTTTAGTTTTCTGCAAGCCAGGGCTTAACCACGGGGTTTTCACATTCAGACTTAGAGCCTCAAATTTCCCTTGGAGAAACAGTTGCTTGTCTAGGAGTTTAGTAGTTTACAATAGCAGAAATGGTAGAAGGGAGAAGGTGGAGATTTGCCTAAACTGTTTTAAAGATTCAGTTTCTTCTTTTCCTTTCCCTTCACCACTTCCTTTTCCATCCTCTCTTAAAATGTTCTAATTTGTTTAGGTACTTTAACAGAGCTATAGATAATTGAAGTAAACTTCAGTCAGATTTAAACTAAAGAAGAAAGAACTAACGTGAAAAAGAGTAACTGAACTCACACTGATTGAATCACCGAGCCCTGAGCATAGAATTGCCAGGCCAGCTTGCCTGGGAGAAAGACGTGGGAACCCTGTGCTTGAGGAGGGCTGTGCGCTCCCGTGAGTCCCATGCGGTGTCCTAGGGGCATTCTGCACTGAGGCATATCTGGATTAGAGTTGCAAAGTTCAGCATGAAAAAAAAGTGAAAGCCATTTTGGGTTGGGTGTTTGGAAAACATTTTCTCCCTTCTCCGAGACCTAGTGCTCTTGGTATTTGTAGAGAGGATCCACTTGTTTTTTCCCTGTCATTGCTGTTTAGGAGAGCAGCTACATATGCAGATTGAATATCTGTTGGAAGAAATAGAACAGGGTTGCCTCAAAAAGCAGGAATAAAAGATGCAACCATTAGAAACAACACAGTTCTCCTCCCTTCTCCTTAGCCAGCCATTCAGAGTAGGAAACAGGATGCCAGACTCACCCTGAGTAGGAGGAGAGGTTTCCAAAGGGCCGCTTTGCTTCCCCTGAGCTCAGTTTTATTCCAGAGCACCTCAAGGCCATGTGGTTATAATACCTAAGCTGAGAGTCCTCCTCTGTTTAGCTTCCTCGTGCCTGCCACAGGGAGGCCTTATTTATCTCTAGTTGCCACTGTCCTCCTGCTTCCCAGGCTCTTATGCTGCATACATCATCAGTTCCCCTTTTCTCTTCCTCCTGCTCACAGCATATGACCCACTGCCTATTTTCTTGAGATTACTAATCAGTAAAATAATTTTGAGTGGCTACTGTGTGCTCATTTATCTTTCCAGACTCCAAAGGGTTATACCTCTTCATTGCTAATGCTTTCACGTTTATTTAGACACCACACACACTCTCTTTCCTGGGGATTTCATTCCTGCCAGCCCTCATTGTCATCTCAGTGGCTTAAAATGGGTGTTCCTCATTTCCCATCCTGGACCCTCTTATCTCTGAATGTCAGCTCATCCAGCTCAGGCCCCACCTCTCTGTGAATGGGTCAACCCCACAAGCACTCACTATCCCTGATTTCTCACCAATATACTAATTCCATAGTACCAAGACCTCCCCTTCTGATTCCTTTCCTGGCCTTCACTTTCCAAGTGTCTAAAAGTGAGTTTCTCCCAACCCTCTTAACAATCACCTTTCTGGTGCCTCAGGAAATTTAGCCTGTGGCAACAGCAATTTACTTTTACCTCCCCCTGCTTTTTCAGGTCCCTGCAGGTCTTTGAAAGGTATTCAGGCTTACCTTTCCCTATCTGTTCCCTTTGTTCCCATTGTAGCTAGGTCTCATTCCCCAAGTATCCCATACCACCTTCAGACAGGTTTTCTTAAAACTCTTGAGGGTATTTCCCCCTACTACTCCAGCTTCCCTCACCCCCTAAAATCCCCCCACCCCCGACACACACCCTCTGTAATCAGGTCCATACTGGGTATCAGCTCCTTCCACCCTCTTCCAATTTTAATGAGCTTAAAATTAGTATTGTTTTGACAACACTTAGTTCTCTTGCTTTCTTGTGTTTTCTTTTTTACCCCTCAGCTAGGTGGGGAGCTCCTGGAATCTCCTTCCTCCTAATCTAGTTAGTAGATCAATAGTTTCTAATTGAGGTAAATGACAGATGCATTTTAATATCAGGAAATATTCGAGAACCTTAAAGGAATATTCCCCTCCCCCCCCAGATCATTTGAAGGGAGATTTCAGGGTTCATTTGTTTATTTTTCAGAAAGGCTTTTTCATTCTAACCTTCAAAGGACACATGAGAAAACAAGGACAGAGCTGCCACCCCCCCAACACCTTTTAATCAGTTACTTTTCCCACTCCCTTCTCTCTGACTCGAGTCCTGTTGTTAACATAATCCCTTTTATAACCAATTTATTTTATTTATGCATTGCAATTTAAGTGAGACCTGTTTGTGCATAGAAGAATCAGTTTTAAATCTTCTTTTACTTAAAAGGCTCAGTAATGCACTAGTTATTTTTGTTAATTGCAAAGCAAACATCCTCCACAAGACCACACACTATTCTGGGACCCCTTTGAGATTCTCAGGAATTGCTAGTGCTTGGGCCACATTTACACCTGTATGTGGATTTACAGAAAACCTCCTCTGTGGCCTAGAAGTTGTGATAATACATGTATTCAGAAAGTTTTAACCTAGAGTCAGCATCAAGAAACTAACTCTTGTTAACAAATCTTCTAACAGTTAATTATTCCTGGAATAACTGGAAGGATAGAACAAGTCCACTGAAACAAATGACATGGATGGCGCTCATAAGGATCTCTGCCCCCTTCCTTTCTTTAGGATGAGTTCTGCTCTAAAGTACAACCGCTTATAGCAGGCGTTGGGAGATTGTTTAGGGGATTGATTTCACTAACTTTTATTGAGTTATTACCATGTATGTGTCAGATGCCATTTAAGGTGAATTACATGGCTGGTCTTCACAAGACAAAGGGTTGTGTTTTGTTGTTGTTGTTTTTTAAAGAAAAAGGAAGGTTTGAAAGTCTGATCAAATTTACAGAATCTTTGCCCCCCACAAATGAATACCACATAAATTTTACAGTTTCAAGGGCATGCATCTTATCTGTAGAAACCGAGCCTATCAGCCCTAATAGGTGGCCCACAGTAGGCTCATACTTACAGAACGAATTAAGGAGAAGCCTACTGTGTGCCGGGCAGTGGCCGCACTAGATTAAATTGGGGGCGAGAGGGAGGTGCACAGTTCCATACCATAAGAAGAAGTGCAGTTTATTTTCCTTCTTGTATACTCTAAAGATAATTTTAAATTACAAAAAAAATCAAGTGTATAGTGACATTAAATTATGCTTTCATTTTTCGAAAATCACCGTTATCTACCGTTTCAGGTTGCACTTAAAAAGCAATACCTGTTTTTTAAGCCTGATCTTACTTTAAAAATATTTTCTCACATTTTCACCCAGGCCTGAGCAGGTCTTGGGGAGATGGGGCAGGGTGGCGATGACTCACCTGAGGGAAGTCTAGTTTAGGAGAAGTCCCTCTATTGTTGGTTTCCAGGGTTATTTCCCGTTTTACTCTGAACCTGATAAACACTTGGAAGAATCATAGCTAAGTAAGTTACTTTTGGGATCAGCTTATCCCCTCCCTTGCCTGCAGGTAAAACCATGCAAGGTCATCTTTATTTTTGCCTTAGGGCTTAAAAGCTCCAGGAAACAAACAAAATAAGACTACAATCTGGTACCCAGGATTACTGGAGAAAGAAAAAATACAATAGACCTGTGCTGTACAGTGCAGCAGTCAGACAGCTGCTGGCCATGTGTAGCTATTCGAATTTAAATGAAACTTAAATAAAAATTTAAAATTTAGTCCCTTAGTCACATTAGCCACATTTCAAGTGCTGACTGGTCATTGTGTGGCCAGCAGTTGCCATGGTGGACAGTGCCCACAGAGAATGTTTTCATCCTCACAGAACGTTCAGCTGGACAGCTTTGCCCCACACCACATCAGTTCAACCAAATGCTCTCACTCAGTCCTACCATGTTAGTTTTACATGACAGGCTCTTCAAAAGTGAGAGAAGGATGGGTTTCGTTCTTGTTTTATATTTGAAGTTTTGTGTAGATTTGTAACCTTAAGTTTAGGTTTTTTAAGCACTGTCCCCCAAATTGGCTGCTTTATGGTGACCAATTTCCATTAGCGATTTTCATGGTTTGACACTGATATTGTACATATATTTTAGGACTGCATGTGTTAGGTATTTCATAATCACAAGCATTTCATTTTCCAATGCCTGGGAGGCCCCTGGCCCTCCTTTCCCACCTCCTCCAGGACCTTATTTCCCATCTGCTTCTTTCTCTCTCTGGACATTATTTGGTTTTCTTTTCAACAGAACTGACTTAATCCTGCTGTCCACAACCAGTCTCTTCCTGCTGTATTCTCTTTATTCTCTCCCGAATGGGGAATTTTTTTCTGTATCTCAGTTAACTGCTTTGCCTCATTCTGTGTCCAATGCAGGAAGCCCAGGGTCTCTCTGCCCCTCATTCCTCACAACCAGGTTGGCTCCTGGTACTCTTCCTGTCTGTCCCTGAGAGGGTATTGCAGTAGCCACCTAGCAGGGTTATGTGCCTCTAATTGCCCATATTTTAAACTGCTGCCCAGGGCTTTTAAAAATATGATTAATTTCACTGCAGGGTTGAAAAAAAAAATGGGAGACCCTTCAGTGAGTTTCTACAGCCGTAAGATATTCAAGTCCATCCCTGTTAGATGGAACCTGACCTCCTCATAAGTCTGCCAGCCCCATCGTTGCCATTTCCCCCAGTCCACTCTCCCTCCGTTCACACAACGACTGGTATACTCGGATCTCCGAGGGCTTTGCTTTAATGGGCCAGAGACTTCTGCAGTTAGACATGAGATTGCTGCCTTTTTGTGTGTGTGCCAAATAAGGGCATTAAAAAAGTCTCTATTATCTACTGTCTTTGTCATCTCATTTTAAAAGGGCATTTAAACCTTAGAAAAATGGAATCAGCATTGTGAGAATCTCAATAAATTTTTTCATTTCACCTGAGAAGGGTGAAAACTTAGGCAGTTAGGAGCTAATGCTTTTGTGATGCTATGCTCCACCCAGATGTACCTCTTGAGTCTCTGTTTCTTCTGCGTGCGTTCCCTTCTAGCTGGAGGAGATGACTTCTGAAAGTGGAGTCTTTCCTTCAGGCTGAGGTTTGCTTCTGCCCTACTGCAGTGATTTTCAAACAGTGTACTGCGGGAATTTGTAAAGCAGACGGTACCTGAGTTTAGTCAGGGATACTGACCTCCTTTCCCTGATACTGCCAAATAAAAAAATAAGAATAGTCAACACAACAATACCCATCTAGTGTGAACGAATCAGAATGATACCTATTTTTTTTGTCAGATCAGCAAAAAATATTTTTTTGGATGTGCCTCAGAGTTTTAGTAGTTGTGAGATAAAAAGGCTGAAAATCGCACCCTGGTGTTTGACTTATAACCCATTTTCCCTGGACTGGAGTCCATCTCTTTGTGTCACGTCTCTGTCTCCTAGCCCAAGTACCAGCCTTCAGGGCCAGGGGCTCTGTCATTCAGCTCTTGGTGGTTTTAACATTTGAAAAAATAGTAGACTAATGTCTGAGAAAGACCATCATCCTATTTCAGGTCTTCACATTGATACCACATCTTGCCTGCCCTATATCTAGGGTGCAGAAATAGTATAGAGCATCCTAAGTAACTAATCTTAACCCTTGCAGAGAATGGACGTGGTTCTGCACACTCTGCTAGACTTTGCTCCAAGCACACTGAAAGCAGCAGGGATGACCCTGGACCTCAAACTGCAGGAAACTAGAGAGACCCGCTTTTGAAATGAAACCTGTTTGATGGCAGAAGCCATAGAAATGATAAGTATGAAGAAGCTGTGAAAGCTTTAAGGCCTGGCAACTTCAATGGATTAATGTGTCCCTTTGTTTTCTCTTTCTACAAACTTAAAAAAAAAAAAAAAGGAGCACTTGCCTAATGTGAATGAGAATAATAATATTTAACTATAAATTTGGGTTGTACGGAATATATGAGCAGCATGATTCTTTAGAAATCTTTATATAAGATAGGTAGAACCAGAAGTATTTTCCATACCTATCTTCTAGGCTCTCACCCCATTAAATGAATCTTGGCTAGTAGCTTACAAAAAAAAAGTCATCACCACAATTAGTGGTTCCTTGTGTGTAAAGCTTTGAAAGAATTCTTGTCTTGGCCAGAGCACAGCGTTAGGGGTTAACTACAAGAAATAAAGAGAAACTAAGGTTTTTCCCCTTATATCCTGCAAATAGCATTTTCACTGTGGCCAGGTAGCAAACAGTTGTGTAATCTGTTAGACCTTTTTTACCTACTGAAGAAAATTCTGTTTCCAGATTGAGAACATTCCAGGATGTCACTGGCCTTTAATAGAGTTACGGAAGAGTGCCAGTTCCAATCCCAAATCTGTTAGGTGGCCGGGGCCACACTCTTCAGGTGCATTCTGAACTCTGCGTTGTGCTTGCAAGGCCGGCAGAGCGCGAGGTTGGGTTTGTGTGAGCATGTGCGTGCCTGGGTGTAGTGGGCTGCTTTTTCTTTTCAGAGTCGTAATGAAGCGTCTTAAAGGGCTTTGAAAAAGTTTCCTCAGGCGTATTTAGTGAGCACGGTAGATGCCGTTGTTTCGCAAGTTTTCTACTTTCTTTGTCTGTACAGGTTGTTCCTTACTTCATGGCTGGGAGGAAATTGAGGATGTTGAAGAGTGCTTGCCGTTTGGCTGGTGGGGCCAAACCGGTTAGCTGGCTCCTGTTCTCAGATGTCCCAATGCCAGGGCCAAGTCCTGTGGCTGTAGGAGAGGGGCCGCCGCTCGGGTCTCCAAACACCCTTTGTTGCCCCATTATTTAGCCTCATAAAAAAAGATCCTAAAAATATTGGCTTCATTTTGAAGTGTTGGCCTAGAGGTTGATGATGTGGATTTAATCTGTAACCTGGCTCCTGTGGCTTATTTGCCACCGTTTTCTCCACGGCCTTGCCTCTGCTGTCATATCACTCCACCGCTTCTCTCCTGCCCGGCCCTCTGTCCTCTGAGACTGTGGAGGGGCGATGCAGTAGTTAGGCAAGGACACTTTTCTTCACTTGACTTTGCAAAGATTCCATGTAGTCCAGAAACAGGAACACTGGGGGACTATTTTAAACATCAGATCTTATCATCTTGTGAACCTGTTAACCTCACAGATGTTGGTGTGATGCCAAGAAAATGGAACTCCTGGCCTTGAATGGCAAGGCGTCGGGGTCCTCTGCACTGATGTGTGAACTCTGGCTGGTTGGCCCACCCCGTAAGTGGCGACAGCCCCACAACTGCCTTGAATAAGGAGTGGAGTTTGCTGCCATTTACCGTCCTGGATATTCACGGGAATGCTCATAGAGGCAGGTGGAAGGGCTTTTGACACCAGACTTAAAGACATGCCAGCATTCCAGCAGAGTTGAATCTCATACGCAGACTTGGGCCTGGGAGGGATATCAGAGATCACGTCCTCATCACTCTGCAGACGAGGGGCCCAGTGTACTCCAGGCCATTTGCTTATGCCAGGAAGCACATGGTGTACTGGTCTGTGTTCCAGTGGTTCAAGGGTGTTATTAAATGCTGCTGAATTGTTTTAATACTGGTAGTTTAAACTCTAGAGTTTTGCTTGAGCTACTGTAACTAACTTCTGGGGTATGTGGGCTTTGAAGATAGTTCTTACGTTTGCTGCAGAAAGAAAGCAAACACATACGTGAGCCCAGAAACTGAGGTCTCTTTCTTGGAAGTGGCCAAGCCTCTCCCACACTGAGGCACAGGGAATGCTGGTACCATTGGACTTGGAGACTTTCAAAGTTGGAGCTGAAATAGATGCTTGGTAGGTGTTGCTCAGGCATTGTTCCAAGGTTCTAGAGGCCAGTAATATTTTAAACAAGTCAAACAGCCCCTCGAGTTGAGCTGCAGGAAGTTCAGCCCTTGGTTTCGTGTTGCTGCATGGTCAGCGGGAGATAAAAGTGTGGACTGTTGGAGGCAAGGCCCCTCCTATCAGTGGATGGCAAACTGTTAAGGAAAGATAAAAGGAAAGAGCAGGGGTGTTCTTTTTGAACAACAGGGGGGTGCCTTTATCACAGACATTCTAGTAAAATGAAGGGGTGAGCAAGAGATCCTCTGCTTTATGGCTGCAAGTGCACCAAAGCAGTTTCTGTTGTGAAAATATTGGTAGAGGCTGTCTTTTTTCAACCAAAATAGTCCATTCCACAGGGAGTGTTGGCATCACATACTGCTGAGGTGACTAGGCACAAGCTTGGGTTTTCAAATCTTTGTGCTCCAGAGACTTTCCCTGCAGAGTATTTGATGCACGGGAACCTGGTGGAAGTATCAGGCTGTCCGTGAGCTGAGCAGATGAAGAGAGCGGTCCCGCACAGCAGCGGTGACCTGGTTTGCCAGTGGGAACACAGGCCAGGCCGCTGTGACCTGACTCAGGTACCAGAGAAGTTAAGGGGAGGGACCTGTCCGACAGATGCTAATCTTCCCTTTTAGAGTTTCCTAACTGTTCTTTTTAACCTGTGGGAGTTGAGGGGTGGCATATAGGAGGTCGCAAACAGGTATCTGTTTCTCAGGGTAGGGCTTGTAGAACGTGAACCCACATGGAAGAGCCTGGGCATGGTTGGCTCCCTGTGTGAGCTTAGTCAACACACAAAGGGACCAACATGCTTTGGGCACATTACGTGTGTATCAGAGGCTGCTGGGCTGGGGGGTTCAGCCCAGGTGCAGGTGCAGCAGCAGCGCAGTTAGATACCCCAGTGGAGCAGTTGTCCTGAGGTAATCACCCCCTCCTCAGAAGGTTAGGGAGGAATGCCACGAGGGCCCGAGTGCATCAAGACTTCCTCCAGGACCATGCCAGCCCATACCCCTGCCTTCCTTTCGAGGAGCCTCTGCTGGTCAGCTCAGTGCTGCAGGTGGGGGCAGAAACCTGCCCCATGTGCCACCTTCCCTCCCAACGCCCTGTGCTGCCCCTCAGTAGCTGTTGGGTTTGCTCAATTTACATTAAGAAAAATCCATTGGCTTGCTAGTGTTTTTTGGTTGGTTGGCTTGTGATAACCACTTATCAAACGTATATCTTGGAGTATTTGTTTTTCTTCATAGACGTAGTGGTGAATAACTTTCTTAGAGGCAAAATACAGGGGGAAGAGGTTATCCATTAGAAGGCACGGAGGACAGGCCATCGAGCTCTGGTACATTCACCGAGCACAGTCATTCTCAGCTGACAGTGTGCGATGCCTGGTTACTGCTGTGATATTTTGACCACAGCTCACCGCTTGTCCAGTGGGCGAGGAGAGATGTGACCTCCTTCCACTGCCTCCTCTGAGCTGATAGAGTGGAAGCATTTTGAGCAGCACTGTCTTTAACAAAAAGATTTTTATTTTACGAGGGCTGCTGTGCTGAACCATCCTGAATTCTGGGGATTTAAAGCCCAGATCCTAGGTTAACCACCTGCCCTAAGGGGACTTAGCTTGCATCCAGCTCCTCCTCGGGAGGAAAGTAGAGAATCCTGTTTTGCAGCTGCTGACCCTTTACCAGAGCATGTCAGAAAAGCCAGCCCCACGGCCTCAGGGCCTGTGAAACAGTTGCAGGATATTGCCTAAAACTCTCGGCAAACTGCTACTGAACTTTACCCCACCTTCCTCCCTTAGGCTGTAAATGTGACTGAAGGCAGGACATCCACTTCACGGGAGTGTCCAGAAGAGTCCCATCACTATGATCCAGTTGCCTAACCGTCTGGGGTGCAGTGCTGGGTGTCAGCTGCACTGTGCTGGGTTCTGTAGCTGAGAGAGAAGAGGTGTGGGGACTCTGGATGAGTGAGCCTCCTCCTGTGGGAGCCAGAGAGTGAACTTCCTTGATTAAGCAAATGTGAAGCGGACCAGTACTTATATCAGCAGCAAACTGAAGCTGGAGGGCTTTCATTTCCTGTTCATCATACAGCATGTTCCACTACTCCTTGTCAGTGGGATTGCATTTGTGATGAGCTCTATTATCTTTATATTTCATTGTTAAACTTAGGGGGTGGAGCCAAAATATATTTAAGATCCTAAAACCAGTCCCTGCCCTCAAAGCACTGGCAATTCAAGAGTGGAGGCCCAAGGGGAGGCCCGTGGGTGAATCAAAGCACTGGCAAGAGCTGGCCCAGTGGCTACACAGACTGGAATGTTGGGAGGTGAAGAGCACAACATCAGTAGCTCACCCTGGGGGGTGCTGTACCATTTGTAGAGCGTTGCAATAAATATTCCCTTGACCGATTCTGTGCTGTAGGGTATGGGAGGTAAGGTGTTGTTAGCCTCATTTTCTGGATGAGAGATCGGAGCCCAGAGACTTAAAGCGGCTCCATTGGTGGCCAGTGGAGTCTCCAGTGCAAGGGTTAGACTCCACACCGTGTGCTCTTTAAGCTACACTAATTACTGTGGTTGGCTCTCGTGCGCATGCTTTGGAATCCTACAGTATTACGAAAAAGGGGCTATCATTTTAGAAGCCCAGAATCTGGATGTTATAAGGATGATCTTGATTGGGTCTCCCATCCACTGCAAGATCCTCTGCTTGAATATTCCCAGGGACAGCAAGCTCCTTCTCTTGTAGAGCCTCATTCCATTGTGGGCAGCATTAGTTGTTCAAAGCTGTGATATAAAGACTAATGGAGTCCCAGACCGTCTGCTTTGTGCCTCCTACCCAAACCTCGTTCCTGTCGTGGTAGACACGTGGGGAGAGTGGGCCCCGTCTTCCACACACCAGGCCTCCAGGTGTTTGCAGCCAGCGTTGCCTGTGTCCAGTTCTTTCTCTCCCACAGGCTGAGCGTCTCTAGTTCCTTCAGCTGTTTCTTGCTTTCCCCAGGACTTGGTTCCCAATTCTCTAGTTTGCTAATTGCCCTTCTTTGAAAGGATTTTTAGTGGTACCCCTTGTGATGCAGCAGAAAGTACAAGAATTTTCACCCTCCCCCTTAAGAGCTACTACCCAAGGGTTTGTGACACAGTACAGCACACAGATGATGTGCTGTGAAATTGTGCACCTGAAACCTGTGTGATTTTGTTAACCAGTGTCACGTCCATACACCAATAAAAAGGAAAAAAAGAAAACCAAATAAACAAAAATTTTAAAATAGATTCACAATATCAACTTTTGATAAGGACGTAGAGCAGCTGAAACTCTCACATGTAGCCAGTGGGAGTGTAAATTGGTAAATCCTTTCTGGAAACCTGTTTGGCCCTATCTCCTATAGCTTGTGTATGCATACCCCCTGACCCAGCAATTCTAGTCCTAAATAAATATGTATCTGTATGTATAGGTACCCCAAATAGCTGCGTGATAACCAGCAAATAATCTAATATCGCCTTATAAGATTTGGGGAAGAATTTGAGGGTGTATGTAAAGTGCCTAACAAAGTTTCTGGCTCAGAGTTTATGTCACGAGCAGTCAGTGCTCCGGAGTTATTGGGAAAGGGACATGTAATCGGACATACACTAGACTTCTGGCAGACTCTGACTTAAATTCCACTTTCTGTCACAGTAGTATCCTTCTTTTCTGTTTTTAAACTCCTCAGTCAAGGAGTGATGTGGAAGCCTCTCCTAACCTGTCTTTGGCAAGCCAGCAGAGTAGATCTTAGGATGGGGTAGGCTCTGGATCCTAAACATAATCCCCTGCGGGACACTCTTCCTGAAATGTCTTCTGCCAGAACCCAGAAGACCCTTCTCTGCCCTGGAGGGTCATCGAAGGTGCCCGTGGCCGCCACCTCTGCCCAGCACCAGTGCTTCTTTATTCAGGCTCCCTTGGCTGTCCACCTCCTGTCTCACCAGTTTCTTTGGGCAGAATAGAAAAGCATACAGGTTTCTGCTGAGTTGGACAAGCAAATTATGAACTCCCAGATCCTGGTGGCCTGGCAGAAAAGCAGTGCATGGGAGAAGACGGGCTCACCTGGGGAAAGGGGCGGGGCGTCCTCGTGGAGGGGCAGAGCGTGAGAAGACCAGTGGCTGCTGTGTGGCAGCTGCATCCTGGCTTGTCGGGTCTGGCAGCAGTTAGATCCTATCTGAGAGACCTGCTCCCGGGAGAGCTGCAGGGAGTGGGCTCTGCTGCTTCGCAGTCTTATTTACTGACGGCAAAGCCCATAATCAGGACTTTGACCCATTTCCTCCCTCTGAATTCAGAAGCCAAGAGCCCTGCAGAGAGATGCAGGAAGAAGAATGGGGTATTACAGGATGGTTTTATCTAGCATGTACCAGAAAAACCTCTCCACCTTCCCAGCAGTTTATATTTTAAATAGTAAATGGAATCTGAATTACATAGGGAAATCTGGTAAGCAGAACCCTGTCTTCCGAATCATCATTTGCCTGTCTGCCGAAATTTTATGTAATGTGACAATTAAAATGTCCAAATTATTTTTAAGAGGGAAACTCCTTCCAGTATGGGACCTGTCACTCTCCCATAAGCCCCACCTTGTCCCCTCACTTTACCGACTAAAGCTCCTTCACCCAAGCACAGTTAACCGAGCCTTTTGAGAAGGGCATCAGACCTGGTACCCACCAGAGCAGTGGAAACGTCATCAGTAGGGGGCATACTCCAGGCTTCTGGGGTGAATTCTGTTTGATTTTTCTTCCTCTAGCTGTGAGTCCCATTAAGACACAAACCACAATAGGAGGTGAAGTAGTTCTGAGGCCAAAGGAGAACCATGCATAGGCTTGCTTCCCCTCCTGGCTTTTCTCCCGAACCCCTCTTCTCACAGGCTAATGCCCCAGGGGCATCAGAGAGACTTGGGGACTGTGAGGGTGCCCAGGGCCTCTGGAAATCTGGGCCAAAGGGCTCAGCAGCACCCTCCAAGGAGCTTTTTCTTAAATGCCATGAGCTTGGTGGATGCCATCTGCTAGGGAAAGATGGCTTTGAGGGTCAATAGCTGGGTGGAGACCAGGCTGAGTGGTTTTGTTCCCCAAGAATCGCTGCTGGCCCTGCCTTGTCTGAAGCCTACACCCCACACATGCCCATTTCTGAGGAAGCTAAAATAGCTCGTGCACACATTAATTCCCCCCTTATTTATTATTATTTTATTGTGGTAAATAAAGCTAAAGTTAGAATGAGTACCTGGATTTTTGTCCTGAGGGTGGCTCCTTTCAAATCTTCATGGCAGAAAGGTTTTTCAGGGAGATCCTTCGTTTGGAATTGCCCTTCTTCCAGAATTCTGGAAGACAAGTGCTGGTTCCCAAGGCTGGGTCACAGTGCCCTGGGAGCTGACACATGGACCACTGAGGCAAGGCCCAAAAATCTGACATTTTCAGCCCCATGTACGGTTAAGGTGTAATAGCACATAATAACCTCCCTATGTTGAGAACCTGCGTTTCTGACAAACGTCTGTGACATGGCTGGACAGGGAGTACTCTTTGGGATGGCTCTGTTGGAGGTTCAGTGGCAGGTAACTTCTTACTCACTCCATGAGACTCTAAGATTTTCTTCGCTTGGTGTTTGCTTAATTTTTGATCTGTGCACTTCTGGCTGCTCACTCCCCACCATCTGTGCTCCCTATTGCCTGCCCTCCACTACTTCCCATGCACACACATTGGTGGAACCCCAGCACCTGAAAGTATGGGCATCCCCATCAGAGTTTCCTTTTGTTCCAGGTCTGCATTCCATTTTCATGGAAGCACAAGTAACCTGAGCACACAGGTTCTCAGCTCGAGCTCACATTCGTTAGATCAGTTAGATCCAGCCACTCAGACAGGACTGGGCTGTGTGGGATCTCAGGCAGAGCCTGGTGGCTTCCTTCCGGTCTCCTTGCCCAAGTGCTTCTAGAACCTGGCTGTGTAGGATGTGGAGTTCCCCATCCCTGTACAGTGTGAGGGCAGCGAGTGGTTGCAAACTCTTGCCCTGTGCAATGAACTTTTTAGTCTGAGACGGAAGTCCAGTGCTACCTCCTGCACAGAGAGTAAGGCAAAGGTGAAGGTGGGAGGAAAGAGCTCTTTCTTCCTGCCTAGAAATAGAAGGAAATGGCAGGCTAGGCACTGAACAGCCTGGAAGGACAGAAGTGGCTCAGAATGTGATAGTCAGAAGTCAGAGGATTTGACTGCGGGGAGCACATCTGTTCTCTCAAGCCCTGTGCTAGGAGTTGCAAATTTTGCCCAGAAGAAACTTAACAGAGGTAGACAATGGATTCACATTGCTGTACCACCATGGTGTCGGGGGCAAGTTACTTAAGTCTCGCCTATGTCTACACCTTCATTATCTTTTCTGTACACTTCATGGGGTGTTTGTTACAAACATTAAAGCATGTGATAGATAGAATTCAAAAAGTATTAGCTGTGCTACTACTTCAGAGTTCAAGTTTGGAACTAAGAACCTGGGGTCAGTGGGGATTGGGGAGGCTAGGCTGCATGTGGAAAGTGGCCCCTGAGGGAAGGGATGGGGAAAGTAATGTTCTGGGAGAAGAAACTGAACAGAGATAACTGAGGAGACTGGTGAGCAAGAAGGCCAGAAGGCCTTCTTGACAGGTTAAAAATTTTAGTGTTTCCTGTAGTCTTGAGGCAGAGATCAGAAGACAACTGAAAGGGAGGCCCACACACCTGGTCTTGGGTCCCAGGGTTGCAGTCTCCCCACCCCTTCGTACTTTGCTGTCTTGAATGTGGGCCTAAGGGTGCCTCCCCCCTCTTCTTAGCAGTCCCCAGAACTGGCTGGAACAGCTCACAGTGCCTGTTTGTGCAGGGCCTGCTCAGTGTGACCCTCTAAGGCCCCTTGGACCAAAGCTCGTGTCAGCGGGGAAGGGTGACTCGCATGGGTGCCGCCCTATCCAAGGCAGAGGCTGCACCCTAAGCCAAGAAACACATCAACTTCCTGGAACTCAGAGCTGTCGTCACAGCTGTCCCAGGTCTCAGAGCACACGGAAGGCTGTCCTGGTTAGAGGAGACGGTTTTGCCCTGAGCTTGGCAGGCAGGGGAGAACAGGCGGTGCCATGCTGCAACATCTAGTCTGGTTTGGTTCTGTCCCCAGCTAGCCAAGACTGGGGAAGAATATTTCCTTTCTGCCTCAGCCCCTCCTTCCAGAGATGTCCTTGTTGCTGTTAAACTCCATAGTAGCTCACAACATTTTAGTATCTGAACTCCTCTTAAACGCTCTCAGCCTGTCCTGGGTCATGTGGAACTGGCCAGCTAGTTAAGGCTGTTCCAATCAGTGGATCAACCATTCCAAGTATTTGAGGACTTCGGCACAGCCCCTCTCCTGGATTGGTGTTGTAAAGTTCACTATCATATGGCCCGGAGGGAGGCGGGGGCTCTTCAGTCACCCCAGGCGTCTAAACTTAGCCCACCTTTCTTTGGGGCCTTGGGACGGATTTTAGACTGCACCTTAAGGATCTGCAGGGTTTTCAGAAACTGGATGGCTTTGTTTCTACCTTATCTTCCCTTTTATCTTTCATCTCTGTTTTGCTATTTTGGACCTAGGGATGGGCTTCTTAATCTTCGAGGCTTTACAGGGCATTGTGCCTTATCTCCTGTGGTGGGTGGGGGCTGCTGGCCTACCCCTCCCGTCATCCTCACAGAGGAACCTCTGCCTCTCTCCCAGGCCACCCTGCTTCCACTGGACCTGAGCAAAGCCTGTGTGGGGATTCGAACCCAGAAATTTGGCATCCTCCCTCAGGAGCCAGAGCCTCACCCTTCCCAGCCTGTGTTGTCACATTTCCCTACAGGAGTCATCTTCTAGGGCACAGGCTCTGTCACCCGGCTCCCCCCCGCCCGCTCCTTTTTTCCCTTTCCTCCCGAGGTAGTGTTGATAGAAGTAAGGGGTATCTTGGGTTTTTGTCCAAGAGCTGTCCTGTACTTTTCCACTCTGAGTTCTGTGAATCCCTCCGGCCTTGTGGAGCCCAGAGTAAACAGGATAGCGACTCTTGTTACTGAGCTTACTTGCAAGACTTTCTCAATATTCATACCATTTACACTGGAGATCAGAGGATCGAAGTTTCAGTGTCAAGTCTGTCAGGTTGGCCCTTTCCTCCCCGTCTTTTCCCAGGTGTACTGAGAGGTTACTTGGACTTTTTATAAAGGGAGAGAGTATATCCAAATTTTGATACTCTTAGTTACATTCTGAAAAAAATTCAGAGACTTGCCTCTGTGATGTGTTTTTATTACTTACGTATAGAAATGTTCAGTTATTTGGAGATCTTGCCTGTTTCTAGAAAAAAAAACATGCAACTATTCCTCTCTAGATGCTATTCCTAACAAAATGTGCCATTAATTATAAAAAGAATAGTAACAGGGAAAACTTGCCGTTGTTGTTTTTTACAGTGTTTTACTTTGCCTTCAGCATCTCTAAGTTTGGATGGCTGGGGGTGATCTGAAAGGATATTTTGTTCCTGTATTTCTGAAATCTCATAGGAATCTTAATAAAATTGACTTAATTCATAGTTTAAAGGAACACGGGCTATATATCAAGTAAAACCAGGGTTCTTCTTCCACTTACCCCAGATGGGGTTCTGGGGCCCCCGGACTTCCTGACACTGAAAGAAAATGTTAGATGTAGAGACTGTGCATATTTCTGTGAGAGGGTCCGTAACTTTCCCCAGATCCTTGCCCCACTCAGGGCTATCCCTGTGAGTTACTACGTATTTCTTCATACTGTATTTTGCCGTATATAATGCGCACTTTTTTTGCCCAAATTTTTGAGGGAAAAATAAGGATGTGAATTATACATGGGTAGTACTAATTTCTGTACCTATATAAATTTTTAAATTCTTTATTGATGCTTATGCATTAAAAGCATAACTCTAGAAAGCAATAACAATATCCATATGCAAAATAATACCCTGGAATACAGTAATCGGTTTTGCTTCTAAAAATAAATAAATTAATAAATAATTGAATTAAAACATTAAAAGGAAAGACTTTTTCCCCCAAAAGTTTGGGCCAAAAACATGGGTGTGCAGGATGCACAGGATCACATTATACATAGCAAAATGCAGTGCTTTGTTCAAAATCCAGAGATCTTTTCAAAAATGAAACGCCCAAAAAGAAAAGAAGATGAATTGAAGCAGTGGGGTGTGCAGTGAGAGAAGCTGTCACAGTGTCAGAGACCACGAGGAGCTGCTTCTAATAGAAACGGCTTGGGAGGCTCCCTCACTGCCCGCCCCCCCACCCCCACCAACGTTGCAACAGGCAGGTCTGGCAGGGGTTTGCCGCCTTAGGTGCTCAGTAACTCCGTGCACACAGAGGCGTGTCACCGGGCATGTCACATGATTGGGCAGCTTTTCTTGATGCCCCAAAAGGGAATAGACATGAGAAAACACACCAAGCAAGTATTTCTCAACAGGTTTTGTCTGTGTGGCAGTCCATTTTACTTACTTAGTTTTTATTACCAGTTCCTCACTCTTCAGTTTTGCTATGGATGCTGTTTCCAGAGACCTAGAGAGTGGCCAAATGCTGTCTGTCACTCTGGGAAGTGCTGCGTCCCAGTTTTCTCTTACATTGTGGAGGGCCAGACACAGCTTTCTCCCCAGCCAGGCATTTGAGGCCCTTGGCACCCAGAATAGACATTCTCAGGCTCTTGAAGGGTGCATGTAATTTGAGTAGTTTTCTGCGTCTTCTTTACAGAAAATAAAAAATCAGGCATTTGGTCCTATTTGAACTGTTATGGACAGTTCTTCCATCACTCAAGAAAAGATGTATAATCCTCCTTTACATTGAAGGGTTGTTCCATGTTTTGTACTTTCTTCGGCTCTTCTTTTCTTCTGTTTCCAATAGTGATGTCTTGCCCATCAGCATTAACATGTCATTAAGATTCTTGAAGCTCCACCTGGAGCCAGTGGTCCAAGCCGTTCTGAGGCGATACCATCCTTGGCATTGTTGGAGCGTGCTTTGGGAGTTCCTGGCTGTCTCAGACTCCCATGTAACTGCCACTGTTCTTGCTGGATGCTAAGGGACTACTGGGTGGAATCGGGCTAGGAGCTGGGAGCTTTGCTTACGAAGTGCAGGAAGTGGGTGGGAAATGTTTTGTTCTTAATTTGTGCCTCCTGGTGGTATCCAGTGGAGAAATACAGAGATGGGATCATTTTTGGTGTTGGCTCCCTCATAATGTCACCTTTTTCTCATTTTTATAGGTTGCTCCTGCTCTGCTCCAGAGGTGGTGGCTTTGAGGTGTGACCCTGCACACATTTGGGCCCAGCCAGTGCCAGCTTCTCAGTAAGGAGGGCCAGTGTGATAAGACCAAAAAAAACCAGGTCGGTTAAACTTCGTTGACTTTTCCTTGAGTCACAATAACTCCGAATGTTAAGTCTTCCTTTCTTTCCCTCTCCCTCCCCATGTTCCCTTTAAGTTGCCCTCCCTCTTCTCAGGTCGCCTGAGGCTTTGATGCAAAACCACGGTGAAATTATAACTGTGAATCGCTAGTTCTTCTTGACCTATTGGGCCTGAGATGTGGGATGAGAATCTCGGAAAGGGTGCCTAGTGTTTTGTCTCAAAAGAAAAGCGGGCACTTCAGACAACCCCATTTCCTGCTTCTTCCTCCCCACTCCCAATTTGAGACTGCATTAAAAACTGGAATACCAGGCCAGTCCCCTGGGCCATGTCAATGAAGATGGTGGTTTCTTTTCATACCTGTGATTTGGGAATTTCATCTGGGTTCCCAGTCCTCTCTGATCCAGTTGGAGGAGACTGCATTAGAATGGAGCCAGTTACTTTTATTTTTATTTTATTTTTTATTATTATATTATTATTTGCAGTGGTGAGGCTGATGTGCAGGATGCTTTCAGGGAGAAGAAATGGGACAAAGGAGAGAATAAAAAATATTAAGAGTATATAAATATCAATAAAGGAAAATGTGCTTTGTAAATTGACCTTAAACTGTTAAACTTGTCTTTCATTCCCTGAGATTGAGTATCAGTAAATTTAGGTTAGTTAGTTTGAGTTACTACTCCAATATAGTTAGAGGCCAGGCGTCAGGTGTGTGGAATTGACTGATACTGGCCAACTGGCGTCTGGTTGAATTAGCGCATAAATGAGCTCAGTGTTAAGGTAGTTTCTTCCCGACGTGGAATGATAATGCACTACATTGTGTTTCACACCAGGTTCTTTGCCTTCTTCCCTGCACCATAGTCGTCATCCCAATGGAGAATTCAAGTACAAGAGTGAACTGCAGTGAAATCCGGCAGTAGCTTCAAGGGGCTGATCTGGGTTGCTTCTGAAACAGCTCTTCAGGGATGAGTATAGTGACTCTTCAAACAGTGTAGCTGGGAGTTTTGTTTTGTTAACTGCATTTTCAGGACAGAGGTGAGAAATCTCTGGGTTTTTTTTTTTTTTTTTTTAATTCCTATTTACTCACCTTTAAACCAGGAAAAGGAAGTAAGTGTAGGTGATCTCAGTGTCGTCAATGGGTGACGTCATGCTTTATCCCAAAGGAGGAAGTAAACTGAGCAAGGGTCTTCGTGTCCGGACAAATCGGAAACAAGTTTGTGTGACTGTTTCCTCTCCCAGTCGGGACACGCCGCTGCGACTTTCAGCACGTGCGCAGGCTCGCTGTGGTGATTGTCACTAGGTGTTCTGCATTCATGGCAGAGTTCGCAAGAAGGTGTCTTCGGTGTCACAGTGCCTGCAGCAGAAATCCTACCAGCAGTTGGCTCTGCCTACTGAATATATTTTTGTTAATTCCATATTGACTGTTTTCCTCCTCTTCACTTTCTTTCCTGACATGTTGATAGAATTAAAATATATTTTTTAGCCCTGGCTGGTGTAGCTCAGTGGATTGAGCACAGGCCTGTGAAACAAAGGGTTTCCTGTTCGATCCCCAGTCAGGGCACATGCCTGGGTTGTGGGCCAGGTCCCCAGTAGGGGGCACATGAGGGGCAACCACACACTGATGCTTCTCTCCCTCTCTTTCTCCTTCCCTTCCCCCTCTCTAAAAATAAATAAATAAAATCTTAAAAAATATATTTTAAAAATGTTTTTTATTTTAACTTAAAATTTTATTTTTACTTTTAAAGGTGTTTAACCTATTTTCAGATTCCAGTAAACCCTACTACATTTTTCTAAGTAGAGTCATAGGACAAAAGCAAGATCGTCTTCTAAACTCCTATAAATTGGTAGAAAGGTTAATTTTCTTTTTATTGACATAATTATAGTAAAGATTTCTAGTCAGTTATTTAATAATTTGATGTACATTAAAACTATGGGGGAAGTATGTTTAGAGAATGAAGATGATTTGGGGATTGAAGTGTCTTCTTTGGACCAGACAGTAACTCCATGCTGATTGGTCACAGCAGTTCTGGGGACCGCTGGTACCTCAGTGAGAGCTGCATTAATAAGGAATTGAGGTGCGTGTGCGCTTATGTGTGTGCGTTCGTGTCACATGGTCTTTTTTAAAGAGAAGTCTTTGAAGTAAACTTTCAAAGACAGTTAAAAATGGAAAGTTTGAAGCACAATCTTTAATAAGTTTAAATGGTCTTCTGGCATGGGGAAACTTCATGGAAAGATGACAGTTGGGGTTTTTTGTTTAATTTTGATCATAACTTTCCTTTGTTTTTTTTTTTTTTCAAACCCTTGTGTCGAGGGTTGACTTTCAGTAGATCACAGCAAGGGATCTGCTCTGCTAATAACTTTTCCTTTCTTTATGAGGAAATATGTGAGGAGTGAGGCTGAGTCAGTTGTCTTAAGGAGTGTTTCTGCAGTTAGTCCCTTCACCTACCATTTGGAAAACCATTAGTTTCATATCTTCAAAATGTCTGTTAAGAAGAAAGTACGTTTTGCCTCTTTGACAAAAAAAGCACTGTTCCCGAGACCCTCTGTGATTTTCCTGGTAGGATTTTTAGTTTGGGACTTCTGAGCTGATGGCAACGTCACTTAATGAAGTCATATTCCCAGGCCTTTCCTGCTCTGGTGCCACACATACTTGTAGCTGCTGTGGGTGTTACCACTTGTTCTATCCTAGGTCTCATTGCCTAACGTTGGAGGAGGAAACCACTAGAAATCATATTCTTTCTGGTGGTCTTCCTAAGCATTCACTGTGCTGCTGAGCCCATGAGCTTGATCACTGACTGCAGGGGTGGGCTGTCAGATTTGCCGACGCACACTGTGGGATTGCAGGGTATGTGGCTCACTGGCAGGGCTGCAGCTATAAAATATCTTCCAGGATAAAAGGAAGGAAATCCCTGACCTGTGGACTTATATCTGCCCGTGCCTATAGCTGTCATCCTTCTGCTTGCACAGAGTATAATTAGGGAAGGGCTGAAGAGTCAGGTTTTGATGTGGCCATGTGCCACAGTGTTCCCTTTGATCGTTCTCGTCACATCACCTGCTTTCCTTTAGGTCTGACCTGTACCTTCCAGACTGGGAGCCTTCACTGAATTCCTTCCTCAACTGCCTTGTCTTTGGCCAGTTTTAGGCACAGGTGGGAGGTGGGTCAAGTCAGAGTCTAAGAGTCCTTATGGGTTGTGGGATAGAGTATGAAAGGACATTTGACACATGTGCTTCAGAAAGTAAATTATCACAAAATCCTTTTGGCTGTTGGGAGTAATGGTGACAGCACCATAGGGAACATCAGTGAAGGTTGAAAAAGAACCACAAAATATGGTTTTGAAGAAAAAGGAGACTTAAAAATCACCTCTTGCTGTGCCCCCTGTGTTCTTTGTGAATATTGTGGTCTGAGATTGTAGCCAATACATGGCTTCAGTTTTTTTTTCAACTAAGTGAAAAGGTATGAACTGAATCATTTTGCCTTTGCTTCCCTTCCAGTGTCAACGAGTGATACCAAGACAAGAAAAAAAAGCAGTGAAGCACAGAGTCATTTCCTACTCCACGTGGATGGTAGCTATAGCAAGGAGAAATCTCATAGCGTATCAGCTGGGGCAGAAAATGGAGGTAATTGGCAGTGGGGGCTGGGTTTTCTTCTGTCCATTTTCTGGGGTATAAGTATATTACCTATTTGTGTTTTTTAAGAAGCAGTCTTTTTTTATGTTAATTTGAAATTCGGTTATAATCTTGATAGGGTTCACATCTCAGTTGTCTTATACAATTTGGGCTCCCTATTGAAATCACTGGATTGCAGCAGTGGCATTAAGTGAAGCCTGATGATTCTCAGCTGTCAGGTCTACACCATTCCTGTAGTAGTAGTAGTAAATGAGTCAGGTTACTGGGAGGGTGCTGGCCAAATGGCAGCACCCTGGGCTTTCTAATTGTGGGTTCAGCCTTCGCCATTCTGCCTAGTGAAAGATCAGGAAAGGCAAAGAGACCTGCCTCAGGTGGCTTTAGGAGTTGTGTCAGTGACACATGCTTAGAAAGGAGCAAGGTTATTGTTTGGTGTGACAATACTTCATCTAGATGAAAACTCAGGTCATTCTGGATATGAGTGTTGGTTTGAACTGAAGACGGCAGGCTTTCAGCCTGACTTAGAGTGTGGTAGCCTTGGCCAGTGCCACTGGCTCTGGCGAGAGCCTAAACATGCCAGTGATCACATCAGCAATTTCCTATTTTCAGTTCTATGGCAGAGGCTTCTTAGACGCATAACCCTTGTCCCAATGACGTCAAGTTCGCCCATTGGCTTGGAAGGTTCAGACTTGTCTTCCATCAACACCATGATGTCAGCAGTAATGAGTGTAGGGAAGGTCGCCGAGAATGGCGGGAGCCCCCAGAGCATCAAGTCCCCCACGAAGCCTCCAGGACCAAATCGGATTGGCCGAAGGAACCAGGTAAGCTTCGTGTGCTAGGTGGTGACATCTGGTGGCTTCAGTCTCTGAGAACGTTGGGAGATGGATGTTTCCTTGAGCCTCAGCTTCTTAAGACAAAATCTTGGGTGTGCAAGAGGGGACCTCCCAAAATCTTGGAATTTATGTATGAAAAATTCTGTATGTATTCCTACATGTTTAAATTTCAGTCACCTTTCAAAGCACTCTCCACTTGATGAAATACACCTATCAAGGTGTTTTCCCACTGCTCAAAAACGTTAATTCATCAGTTTTGATGCTTTTTAGTGTTACTGCCATTTTTTGTTTCATCTCTTCCACATCAGCAAAATGTTTCCCTGTGAGGACTTTTTTCATCCAGGGAAACAAGCAAAGTCACTTGGGGGAGATCAAGTGAATAAGGAGGGTGGGGCATGGGGGTCATGATGTTTTTGGTCAAAAACTGCTGAACACTCAGTTTGATGTGGGCAGGTGCGTGCGCTTGTAAATCACCCATCATGAAATGCGCAAACTTTCTGAAAGAGTCTTAAAAAAACTCACTGAAGCCCAATGCAGCCTCTCAGAACATCCGCAGCTGGTACGCTGATACAGACGGGTTCCTAGAATACTCACCTAGTGGGGGGAAGCCTGTACTGTACAAGGAGCTCACCGTCCAGAAGATAATTCCAGTTTTTTGGGGGGTCTCCCCTCATACTGAGAAGTAAATAGACATACCCAGAGGTTGTAATCATTTTTCAGGTGCGGACTTTTCATGGCTTATTTCAGTTTCCTTGACTCATGGAGAAATTTTCTATGCTGTGGCATCAGTGTGTGTGAAGACGCCCTGATTCTCTGCCCTGTAAATTCATTTGAATGTCAGCTTTCTTTATTTGATGTCCAAGGCATAGAACTTAGTCCTCTCCTGTGATGTGGTTCATTTCCTTACTTACCTTACTTACAAAAATGGTTCATTTTGTTTTCAAAGCCGCCTGATTGTCTATTTTTTTTTTTACGTATCTTCAGATTAGGGAACAAATAAGCACTGGTCGTGCTGGGGCTGCTCCCCGGCTTTCCACCCGTGACAGAGCACAGAATTTGGCTCCAGAGAATTCCACATCAGAGGCGAGTCAGTCCTTTTGAACCTTTAGTGGGCATCAGATCAGAAGAGGGAAAGAGTAAATGAGTGGCCAGGGGTTGGGAGGGTCAGTGATGCAGTGAAAGCCTGTGTCTCCTCCTTGGGGAAATGAGATGAACGTTTTAAATGGCATATCAAGGGGTGCTTGCAGAGTGGTTGCTGTCCTGTTAGCAGCATGTTCCACAACACTCAAGGAATGAGAGTAACTAGATCTCATTTCTCCTCTGAATCCATGTCGTATGAGCTGACTCCTCCACCTTTGGTTTTGGTTTGACTGATTTAATGGGATCACACCAAACCCTTAGGGAACAGGCAGGCTTAAGAGTTTGCCTAGATACCAGGGTTGGAGATGAAAGTAAGCCTGTTGGGCTTTTGGGAATTAATTTCTTTTAACCAAGAATCTAACAGTGACTGCCCTTATACAGAGTTTTCTGAGCACATGTATGATGATTTTCTATAAATTCTTAGAAGTAAAACATTAAGTAAGGCTTTTGATATAACTTGCCCTCCAGGAAAAGTTGTGTGAGCCTAAAATCCCTCCATAGCATGGGAGTGCTCATTTTATTCTCTCCTTTCTCAAGGCTGAAGACTTGGCAGAGTTAAACAGTGTTGTAGGGTTGGAGCATTGATACCTTTCTCTCTCTTTTTTTCCCTTGTCTCCACATGCTTCTCTTCCTATGGGTCCCTGAGAAAACACTCAGCCTGTATGACTGTGGCCTGAGTCAAGAAGGAGCACTAGCTCTTGGAAGAAAAGGTTTACTTCACTCTCACATGACTGTTTTTCCTTTCATCTATTTGTTCATCTCTCCACCCATTCACTCAATTCACAGTACATACCCGCTACTGCTTCCAGCCAGGCACTGCACCTGGGTGTCAGGCATTTCGGGATGAATGAGATAGATAGGGTCATTGTCTCCTCTTCCTTCTCTGTTCTCCCAAGAGAAAGTGGTAGGTAGGGATCACCTCCTCTTTAAATAGCCCAGCTTAGGCAGAGGTGGCGAAAGTCCAGGCTCTGGGCCTTTTCCAGTGGTTCAGAGACAGTAGGTAGAGCCCTTCTGTCCCTGCATGTTAATTGGGGGTGACTGTGCAAGTGTGGTAAAGCAGATGGTACAGGTGTGTACCTGGGCTATTTTCATCTGCCTCCTATGCCTCCACGTTCCTCGGGGCACTGGCTTAGTTTTCGAAAGGGAAGTCTGGGCCAGAGGTATCATGGGAAAGTCAGGTGCATTGGAAGAACAAACAAAAACAGAGAGCATTTCAGGGGGAGACAGTGCTTCATCCTTACCTGGGAGTGCCGTGGAGGGCTGAGAGGGAGGGAGTGCTGGGGAGGAAGCCCATGAGTGCTAGCACCGAGTTCCAGGACAGATTAGCCACAGCCGGACACTGACACGGGTGCCAGCTTGTTTCATCATGGAATGGTTAGTTATCACATTAGCTGCTAATTTTATCTGTCATCTCAGGAAGTGTGCTCCTTCCACAAGCACGGCCCCAATAACTGGAGTCAGAGTTCTCCTGCAGGGCTTCTTGCAGGATCGTGGTGCTGTCTTTTCCGTTGGGTTTATTTACAGAAATAAAGTCCGAATTCACAGATGTCCTTCTCCCAGAGCCCCGTGGATTTTGTGCATCTCTAGTATGGTCTGCAGCATGCCACTGCCAGCCTCAGAAAGTTGGGGTTCTAGTTCATGATAAACCTCAGAAGCAATGCCAGTTAGCACCCTCTACCTCACGGTGAATGAAAGGTGATTTTTTTAAAAAAAATTTTGCCTCCTCCAGAAGCTGATCACTTGGATACCTGGCTCTTTTACATTTATTTACATCCTACTGATGAATATTCCTCTAAAAATTTTTTTAATATGTAGTAGTGCTAATCTAATAATTCAACAAAGACAACTAAGACTAAGTTTTGGCCTGGCTATGAGACATTTCTCATTATTATAGTGAGTGCTCTTATTTTGTCACTACTACTTTTGTTTTTGGTTTTTTCTTTGGTGATTCTTGGCCAGCTCCATTCTGACTGTGGGGGAACTGGGCTGAGGAGGTGGGGTGCCCCCGCCCTGCCCCCAGACACATGCATCAGACCTCTGCGAGGAGTGGGAATCTGCGGCTGACTCAGTGAGTCCAGCAGGTTTTTTTTGTTTCTGGGTTAATCAACTTCCTCAGAATTCATGTCTGTAAGTTTCTAAAATTTGAGAGTCTATGTATAACATACCTAGTTCTCAGACCCAGTGCCACAGACTGGAAAAAGGTTTGTCCAGTAACCTTCCCCTTATCCACAGAGGATACTTTCCAAAACCCCCAGTGGACGCCTGAAACTGTGGGTCGTGCTAAACCCTTTATTTGCAGTACCATGTTTTTTCCTGTACATACAAATCTTCTCACTTAAAGGAAACACTTCATGACTTCTCTTTGGCACGTTTGAACTGCCCGATCACTACTCTTGCACTTTGGGGCATTACAGAGTAAAATAAGGGCTGCTTGAATGTAAGCACTGTGACGCCTCCACAGTCAGTCTGACCACCAAGATAGCTACTAAGTGACAAGTGTGTATACAGCATGGGGAAGCTGGACAAAGGGATGATTCATGTCCCAGGCAGACAGCAGGATGGTGTGAGATTTCATCACACTACACAGAATGGCGTGCAATTTAAAATGTACAAACCGCTTATTTCTGAAATTTTCTGTTTAATGATTTTGGATCGGGGTCGACCATGGGTAGCTGAAACTACGAAAAGTGAAGGGGGCACTACCAGAATGCTTAAAATGAGGCTTACTAGTCTTTGAAGCGTGAGAGGGAATCACAAAAGCAGCTGCGTACTAGACATCACCATGCATTCACTCCACCCGTCTGGTTTATGGTGCCATTTGTTTTTGTAGTCTTCAGGGCGACTTTTGTTTCCATCATCTCTCATAGCCAACCACATGGGTGTTTCCTTTCTCTGCCTTGGGGTTCATCTTTTTTTTTTTTTTGGTCAGATTTATATAGCACAGTGGTTAGCATGACCTGTTGAGAAGCTGGCCTGGGTTTTAATCCTGAGTCTCTGTAACAGTTGTCTTATTTGGAGCAAGTTACTTGCCTCTCTGCACCCCGGTTTCCTCATCCAGAAAATGGGACCCATAATAATGGCTGTGTCTTAGTGGTTGTGAGAAAAACTGATATTTTTATATGTACAGAGTTTAGCACATCGTAAGTGTTCAATAATTGATACTATTTTCAAGAAACAGAAATTCCTTCAGATGAGCACAAGGAAAAAGAAGGCTATTGAAAGATGCCCGCCAATGCCGGTCCAGCCCTCCCTCTGTCTGGGCCTGCCTGGTCTCCCACTTCCGTTAGCACAGGTGGCTTCCCTGGCTGTGTGTATGACTTGGGCTCACCACGCCTCTGGGTCTGGCCCCAACCCTGAGTGAACTTTCAATTCAAGTGCTGGTGATCACCTAACTTAGTATCTTAGTCATCCCCAAACCTGGGCACATACCAGGGTCTCCTGGGAGCTTGTGAAACACTGCAGAGGTTCAGCTGCCCATACCCAGTGATTCTGATTCAGCCTGTTGTGTGTCTGATCTAGAAATCTGTAGTCCAGAAAGCTCCCCAGGTGATTCTACTGGTCTTTGGAAACCCATGGATCTTAGTCTTTCGGCATCTCAGTTCCACGTTCCTGGGGAGAGGTGCCCAGGCCTTGATCCCGATAGTTTTGGGGATGAGTACGGAGACCTGTGTGCCTTGGGGTTGAGTGTGTGAAATGGCTGACAGGCACGCCCATGACAACTTTCCATGAAGGGTTTGAAAGAAAAGTTGTATAGGTAGAGAAGGAGCCTGTTGTTTTCCTTAAAAGGGTAAAACATTGCTTGAGGAAGCCTGTTTTGAGGGAACATAAAATGAGCCCCTTTTTCAAGGAGTGAGCTGGTTCTTGTGTCAGCTCAGTGGAAGTCTTCAGTTTGCATTGTCACTCTTTATCACAGTTCCTACAGGCCAGCATTCTGATTCTTATTTACTAAATATTTGTGAGCAGTGTTAAGCAGGTGCCAACAGGGAGTGAAAGGGGTCGTGTTGATGCCTGTTGGGCACACAGCGGGGCCCTGAGGCCCCCACTGTTGGGAGGGTGGGTTTTTATGTGAGAACGTCATCACGTCTCATGTGTGGAAAAGCGTGGCTGGAGCCTGGTTAGATCAGGAAGAGATTCATTCTGTAGCTCTGCCATGACTTGATGCCTTGTTTTCCTCCCTCACTGATGATTCATTAAATGGTATCTGTCTAATAAGAGCACTGATATTTATTGAGCACTTACCTGTGCCAGGCATTGTTCCTCTGCTTTACGTGTGTTGACTGAGTTAATCCGCATCACAAGGTGATGTGATAGAAGCTATTATTCTTACCATTTTACATGAGGAAACTGAGGGCCAGTGGATGGTGACTTGCCCAGGCTCAGAACACCAGCCAGGCTCCAGAGCCCATCCTCTCAGCTGTTTCGTTGCTGCAGCTTGAGACACAGGTGCTCATAACAGAAACAAAGAGGGCTAGTGCACCGAGGTGACATTGATTCTCCCTTTTATTGTATCTTTTCAGGAAACGAAAGAGGAGAAGTCTTCCTATAACTGTCCCCTGTGTGAAAAGATTTGCACTACACAGCATCAGTTAACTATGCACATTCGCCAGGTTTGCTCTGCTTTTGTGTTTTTGTTGTAATAATTTATTAAGAGGGTAACATAATTTGCTCTCAGTGTATGAGTTGCAGCTGTGTTTAATTTAGATTTAATATTTTAATTATTTTGAGAGGTGGTTATGAAATAATTTCTGTGGCCGTGTTATTATAACAAAGTCCCAGATCAATACAGAATACCTTTTCGGAATTTAGCAAACATCTCATTAACTGACCATATATAACAGAAGACTTTGCATCATGCATGACTTGTCAGTATGAACCAAATCCCCTTACAGTACAGTGAGACTGTAGGTGTAGAGCCCTACTCTTTATAGTGTTACAACCTTATGTTGTGCAGCAAGGAATTGACTTGATTTGAGAATCTGTTGGCTTTTCTCCTTTATAATGAGATTTTTCCTTCTCCTTCACCTGCTATGACTGATTCATGACAAATTGTTGATAGACCTGGAATAGTGAAAAAGTGACATTATTAAAATTATAACATGGTACTGAATAATAGTATCATTTAGTAACTGGGTTTGTATAAAAAGATTCCTTCTTAACATGTTTCAGCTGTCAGACCTCTGAGCTGTGCAGATTTCAGTTCTCTTCCCCACAGCAAGCCTGAGTTGTCAAACTTGGGGAATGGATACTGACTTAACATGAGGACCAAATTTTGCATGCTTGCTTCATAGTTGACACTCTTCCTGTTCATGTGATATATGTGGTCAGTTAACCTGTATGTGTCTCCAAGAAAGACCTTCAAAGATTCCAGTTCTCTCTGAGCCTTGCAGAAGTACGTTTCAAAACAAACATGGGGATAGAAGAAAATTGTACAGAATACATATTTGCCTGTGTTCCTGATAGATTTTGACATTTGGGAAGATATTTAAAATGAAACAGAAAAAAAAATGGCTGAGAACTTTTACTGGTTTTATTATATCTAAATTTGCGTTTTCAAGTTTTGACCCACCTGAAGTGACCACTGTGGTGATTGCTTTCTGCAGCACAACACGGACACTGGAGGGGCAGACCATTCATGCAGCATCTGCGGGAAGTCGCTGAGCTCAGCCAGCTCCCTGGACCGCCACATGCTGGTGCACTCTGGCGAGAGGCCTTATAAGTGCACTGTGTGTGGCCAGTCTTTTACCACCAATGGGAACATGCACAGGTGGGTGAGGGCCACCTTGGCCTGGTGACTGGCATCTGGAGGTTGACAAAAAGTAAAGTGAACTCTGAGCCATCATCAGAAAGAGGACTTGCCTAAAAATATTAAGAGTTCTGAACCTGTTCACTGTATGGAAAAGCCAGAGGTGGTTTTGTTTGCCTGTGATACTATCTCCAAAGTATTAGATGTGTCTCTTCATGGGAAACTGAAGTACCTGGGCTAGGTCTTTGGCCCTTTGGGGACCAGGATGAAACAGAGTCCTCCCCCTTTGCCAATTGCAGTTTGTTTATTTGGGTGCCAAAGGTAGGCAGCTTATCAGATACAGAGGAGCCCTCAAGGAATAGCATAGTAACCTTTGCCTTTAAAAACTAGTTGCATATGCCTACTAGGTCCCCTGCAGGTCTTTGTCTTAAGAAAAATTTCTAGGACCTTCGAATACATAGTTAAGTTATATGGTCCTAGAGCTTCAGGATAAGATAGTATAGAATGAAAAAATAAGAAATCTGACAAATATCAGGAATTTTTACTTTCTTGAGGGAGAAAGAGGCTCACTCAGAAGTGGGAGCGAGCTCAGTGGTAGGCATATTAAAATTTTGTGGGATGGACCAATGGAAAATATACTTTATAGGATGGTTGCATATGTTTTGAGGGGTTCAAACAGACTTTTTAAATGCTTTTTTTAAAAAACATGAACATTTTAGGAATATTAGAACTCTAGGAAGATTTTTTAAAGGTACTCAGAATTTCAGCTTCTCAGAAAATCAAGCAATTTTTTTCCATATTCCCTTTTAGGCATTATGCTGTTTTCTTTTTAAAAGTTGACTTTTTTTTACGTATTTATTTGAAAAGAAAGCTTTATATAAGTATTACAAAATTGATGTTTTATTATAGATAAATGCTAATATGAGATGGTCCAGTCTATTCTACCTGAATTGTTTCATGAACCACTGATGGTGTACTTGGACACACGAGTGTGTATGGTAGTAAATTTCTGGACTTTGAAATTAGGCACCTGATTTCAAATTTCAACTCTGCCACTTGTAGATTTTCTATCCTTGAGCGACTTACTTAACCTTTGTACCTCAGTTACCTCTTCTTTAACATGAGATTGTTAATACTGAACACCAGGATGAGGATTAGAAAATAAATTCAGCACACAATCCCAGCACATGGTAAGCACTTGGTAAACGCTATTACTCGTGTTTCTAAGTAATGCTGCAAAAATTTAAAGCCTATGAATTTCATAGTCGGAACTCCTGTAAGTTTGAGTATAATATGACTTTCTGAAAGTTACAAATATTTTAAAGAATTTTTTACAATGTGTTTTACTTTTCTTTCCATATAAAAAGTTCACATCTCTCTATTTGCCCCTCATTTTCTCCTAGGAGTATTTTTGGGTACAAAGAAGGAAGTGAGTACTGTTGCCATTTTTTTAATATATTTTACATTTTTAGATTTTTGCTTTTTTACCACCATAGCAGCCCATTAGTATCATCTTGCCTTCTCTTTGCCATTTTGTTTTTTTCCTGCCATCCTACCTCCCACTTCCTTCCACGGAATATCCTCCCCTACTTATTCACCCTCCTAAAATCTGGCCCTAAAGGTATTGTTATCTGTCCCTTCTGGGACAGTTCGCCTGCTTTCTCCTACTGAACTTGCTCAGTGGACTCCCCAGGGGCCACCTGAAAATTGGCAGAAGACAATGGGACGCATTAGTGAGAAGTAGCCTCCTCTTGGCTGCTTTAGCCCTAACGTACTGCATATGATCCTGCATGAGGCATCTCTGGCCTTGGGCTGAATCACTTCTGATTTGCAAATTTCCATTTTGAGACAATATCTGTTTTTGAATATGACACCTGTTAAATATACCTACAAAAGGCATAGTTACTGCCTTCTACAGTGGTGTCTCTGGCAACACACTTTACCAATAATTGTCACTAAAGCTGTGGTACACTCTGCGTCTGGCACTAGGCTGAGCAGTTTCTATTTTATTTGTTTACATCTTTAGGAGATACAGTTTATACACCATACATTACATTTAAGCCATTTAAAGTATGCAATTCATTGTGTTTAGTATATTCACGGAATTATGCAACCATCACTATGATCAATTTTATGATATGTTCATCATCCCCAAAAGAAACCCATACCCATAAGCAGTCACTTCCGCTTACTTCCCACCCTCCAGCCCTAGTAAAACACTAATCTACTTTTCTGTCTCTGGATTTATGTGCTTTGGACATTTCATACAAATGGACTTATCTGTGGTCTTCTGTGACTGGCTTCTTTTACTTGGCATAATGTTTTCGAGATTCATCTATGTTGTACCATATATAAGTACTTCATTCTTTTTTATTGGCAAATAATGGCCCATTATCTGATGATACATTTTACTTGTCTTTTCAATTCATGGGCATTTGAGTCATTTCCACTTTTTTGGCTATTATGAATAATGCTGCTGTGAACTTTATTGAACAGATTTTTTTTGTGGATGCATGTGTTTATTTCTCCTGCATAGATGCTTAGGAGTAGAATTACTGAATCATGTGGTAACTCTGTGTGTAACATTTTGAGGAATTGTCCCACTGTTTTCCAAAGCAGCCGTGCCATCATTTTATATCCCCACCAGCAGTGTATGAAGGTTCCATGTGTTCCTGCATCTCTGTTAACACTTGTTACTATTTCTCTGCCATTTTTGTTACAGCCGTCCTAATAGGTATGAAGTGAAATCTCATGAGTTTTGTAATTTTAATTCTTCCATTTAAGTCTATGATCTATTTTGGGTTAATGTTCACATATAGTATACAGAAGGGGTCCAAGTTCAGTCTTTTGCACTGTTTATTGAAAAGACTTTCCTTTCCCCATCGAATTGTCTTGCCACCCTTGTCAAATGACCTTAAATGTAAGGATTTATATTTGTACTCTGAGTTCTGCTCCATTGGTCTACATGTCTTTTTTTGAGGCTGACATTATATTGAGTACTGTAGCTTTTTGGTAAGTTTCAAAATCAGGAGGTATGGGTCTCTAACTTAGATCTTTTTCAAGATTGTTTTGGCTATTCTGTGTTGCTTCCATTTCCATATGGATTTTAGGATTAGCTTGTAAGTTTTTTCAAAAAAGGCAGCTGGAATAATTATAGGGATTGCAAAACATGTAGATCTATTTGGGGGCATTGCCATCATAATACTAAATTTTTGATCATAGGGCATTTTCCATTTATGTAGATCTTATGGATTTCTTTCAACTACGTTTTATAGTTTTTTCAGAGTGCAGGTTTTATATTTTGTTGAATTTATTCCTAAGTGTTTTATTCTTTTTCATGGTATTTTAAGTGGAATTGTTTTCTAATTTTATTTTTTGATTCTGTATAAAAAATAATCATTGCTAGTGTATAAAAACACAATTCAAACTTTGTATTGATCTCACTTCCTGCAACCTTGCTGGCCTTGTTTACTCATTCTGATTGTTACTTAGTGAATTCCTTAGGCTTTTCTGTATTCAAGATCATGTCATCTGCAAGTAGAGATAGTTTTATTTCTTTCTTTGAAATTAATCTTGTGCCTTTTATTTATTTTTCTTGCCTGCTAGCCCTCACTAGATCCTCCACCACAGTGTTAACCCAGAAGTGAAGAGAATGGACATCTTCGTCTTGTTTCTGATCTTAGGGAGAAAGCATTCAGCCTTTTCCCATTAAATATGGTGGTATTGTGGGTTTTCATAAATGCCTTTTATCTGGTTTGAGGTTCCTTTCTACCCCTGGTTGGATGAGGTTTTTTTAATCATGAGAGGGTGTTGGGTTTTGCCAAACGCTTTTTCTGTATCTACTGAGATTGTCAAGTTGAGTTTGTCCTTTAAAGATTCTATTCTGTTTTGAGTCTTTAACTTTATTCCTGGGATAAAGCCTATTTGGTCACAATGTGTAAGCATTTTCATATATTGATGGATTTGATTTGCTAGTATTTTGTTAAAGATTTTTTGTTTGTATTTGTGAGAGATATTGGTCTGTAGTATTCTTTTCTTAGGATGTCCTTGACTAGCTTTTGTATCAGAATAATACAAGCCTCATAAAGTGAGTATTTATTTTACCTCTGTTTTTTGAAAGACTTTGTGAAGAGTTGTTGTTAATTCTTCTTTAAATATTTGATGGAATTCACTGATGGAGCCATGGGACCTTTTCTTTCTGAGAAGTTTTTAAATTACTAATTGATTCTTTTTACTTGTGATAGGTCTGTTCACATTTTCTGTTTCTTTTTGAGTCAGTGTCAGTAGTTTATGTCTTTTCTGGGAATTTGGCCATTAATGTTATCTAATTGGTTGGCTTACAGTTGTTCTTAGTATCCCCCCCCCATCATAATGTTTTATTCTGTATTGCACATTTTTTAGTTAAGATCCATTGTCACTCATGAACAGTGTATACTGGAGTTGTGGGTAAATTACTGCTTATAAATATATTTTTTTAAAGCAGGCCTTCATGGTATTTGTGTAATTTTGGGTTTTGTTCTAACTTTATTTTTTGTGAGTCATCTTGATTTGGAGGAGAGGACTAATTATTGGGGACCAAGTTCTAGTTCTAATTCTGCAGAACTGTGAAGAAATCTCTTAATATGTCTGTACTTTAACAAAGTGGTAAAATGTGGTAGAATCTCATTTAGAACTTGTGCTCAAGAATGCAGTGTTTATGAAAACTTTCTGAAGGCTTATGCTGTGCTGTGGAGATGTCTGCGGCGGAGGGCGCTTCTGAGTTTGTGTTGTCAGAGCCGAAGGCACCCTGCGGTCATCTGTAAGAGGTGCGCCGCTCTTAGCACTGTGACCCTGGACAGGTCATTTGACTCTCCGTGCCTCAGTCACTTCCTTTGTAGACAGCAGTGACACCTGTACTAACAAGGGAGCATTGTGGTGACTCATGAACTAGTAGATGCAGAGCATTTAGGGTGATGTTTGTTAAGTAGTGCTTATAAATTAATGGTCACTAATACTATTCTTATGTGCCACGGAGGGAAATACCAAGTAAGCATTCATAACATAAATCCAGAGAATAAATTAAGAGGTTGTTTTTGTTTTGCTTTTTGCTACTTGAAATATATAACTTAAATAACAAAAAAACTTACTTGGAATATTTGAGTTTATCACACTGCATTTATTTTATATTTTTTGCAGAAAATTGCAAATAATGGGTTAAAAGAATACTTGGGTTTTGGTAATCGATCACAAAGATTAACATCTTTATTTGTTGGCGAAATTGTACTTTTGAAAAAAAAATATGAAAA
>PVIA01002827.1:0-28283 GCA_004024845.1 Tonatia bakeri | reverse complement strand
CCAGAGCTGCCCTGGGACGTGTGTGTGCAGGAATGAAACAAAATCAAATCGTGAGAACCCAATCTAATTAGCTGCGTCCTCCTCACTTGATTTTGAAAGCATGGAAGGAAGTCAGTCGAATGTGAGTTTTGTGCTGAAGACCAAAGTTCTCATTTTCCTTCTGTTGTTTCTGCTGCCTGACGTCTGCGGATCAGCTAGGATTGAGGAGAGCCCGAGCTGGCTGGGGCCTGGAGCGCCTGCTGAGCTGCGGGGTTAGAGACCCTGCAGCCTGCGCTTCCCTGAGAGCCTTGAGCACACTGCCCCTGCCTGCCAGTGTCTGTATGCATCTTGTTAATAGCCTGCTTGCTCTGGACCCTACTTTTCTGTCAGCTTCGTGTGCTCTCTGACTCTCAGTCTCTCCTCTGAGCACCACAGATTGAGTAGGCCCCCGCTGTGACAGGGCTCCCGTTGTGTGGATTTCAAGATGCATTTCTCCAAGGCTCAGTCCCACAAGGTTGCTCCGAGCACGGTGCATTGTGAAGCACAAAGTGCACCTGCCCTGGCCTCCTGTTCAGCCCCTCCCCCACCCTGTCGGAAGGCCGCCCGCACGTGCACATGTGACACACATCTCCGAGTGTGCACATTCCTCCAGGGGAGCCTTGCCTGCCAGTGTTCACTGTGAGCGGCTGCTGTGGGAGACACGTCTGGGCTCCACCCCAGATCTGTGTTGCTGCAGCTCGCAGAGGGCTCATCACACATCCCACAGCACGTATAGTGAGGACCCCAGGAACTCCGTCCTTCTCAGTTTCAGGTTATTCTTAACTGGTATTGAGGTACTCTCCGTAGTCACCCACTTCGTAGAACAACTCACTTTATTTCCTTTGACCACTGGTCATTTTTTGTTAGTTATCTTTGTTTATAAGGTGAGTCCATCTTTTTGTTAAGTTTCCTTTACCTTAGTTTGATGAGAAGACCATTGGCACCTACCTCAGCTGAACTGTTAGTAAAGAAAATAAACTTCACAGAACCGGTAGCTCACTATGTTAGGTGTGCCCGTGTTGACAGTTGCACTGCAGCTCCGATCAAGTCCATGGCTTCTTACGATTTAATTCTCGTCAATGAATTTAAATTATATTTGCAAAGTAATTCTATATTTGGTAACTAGGGAGACAAGGGTGATGCAAATTCCAGCTCATTCTGAAAAAGCATGGGGAAAAGACCATCTCAGCTTATTACTGTATCTGGAATAGTATTTCAAGCTGCCACTTCCCTGTCGGCGGATTTTTGTGTTTTTGAGGTTTGAAAATCCTTTATCCCAAACCTTTCTAACCACAGCCTAGTTCCCGAGCAGAGTAACAGGTTGCCATCAAGTACAAAATATGTATCATGGAAACATCACTGTGGCTCCAGCTTTCAACTTCCCAGAACTCTTTATCAGTTGCTCCCACGTTGAGAATTTGGATTGAGCGGTGCTCGTCTTCCAAAACAAACTTGGGAAACTGAGCCAGAGCCCGCCCTCGGGAGAACCGGATGTAGGAAAAAGGGCACTGAGCTTGGTGATTTGCAGAACTTTCCAGAAAGTGCTGGGCTGCAGAGCTGTGAAGAAGTGATGATACTTGACAGACAGGATTGAAACAGACCTCATTTGGAAGAAATCCTGTCTCTGAAATGGGTGTCCTTTTGTTTGTTTGTATTTGTTTGTTGTAAACTATAACTGCCTTGGGAAAATAGAAAATTAACTCCCACTTTGCTCCTCATTTTACAAACTATAGGCTTTTAACTGCAAAGACAGTTGTGGAAAGAGTGTTACAGTGAGAACCCTCTGAAGACTGGCAGGAGCAGACTTTCCTGACTGACTTCCCCATTTGTTCTCCAGAGAACAGGGACGTGTGCTCATTTCTCCTGTGGCATCAGAAGGGTGAAGAGGAGGGAGGGAACCCCTGGAACATCCTCTAGTTGTTTGCCGTGGACTTCTGTCATCACGCAGTGAGCGTGACTTTTTCTGTTGCTAAGTAAGGAGCATAGACCCCGAGGATGCGTTGGGTCACGGGCAGTCTTCAGAAACAGAGGTTTGTGTGTTCCTGTTATGCTGGAAGGAAACGTCTGCTGCACAGCAGTGTGACCCACTCCATGACAAATGAGGCTGTGATGTCTCTGAATTGAGTGCGCTGCTCTCCGACGCTTAGGTGGAGCCAGTCCCTGGTATGCACAACTGAACTCGGGTATTTGAACAGGTGGCCAGCATTAAAGGACAGAGGGAGCAGAGGTAGAATAGTGACTTGGAAAGGGGTAGTCACTTCTTTAGCCTTAGAGCCTAGCAAGAAGGGCTCCGTGAACCTCTGTCGTGGGAATATCAAATTTAAAGACATGCTGTACCTGTCCCTGGTACTTGCTACTTTTCAGGAGTGGAGCTGACCACTCAAAGGCTCAGCTAGTTCCACCTTGAAATGAGTCTTATCACCAGATGCCGGTTCCCTTGACCAAAGGAATGCATTGTGCTAGTCCACATGGGTTAGTGTACACAAGACTAATGGTATAGACACAGGGTAACCATGTAAACTGGCCTGGACATGCGATCCTTACATGTGGTGGGTGTTCAGTGAATATTTAATAGTTTCCTGGGTATCCGGGCAGTTTCTCTACATTTAGTAATCTGTGTACTGAAGTAGACGTACTTCGGGTATAGTTTAAAAAACATTTCTTTAACAAGTGTTGAAACTTTTCTGTTTTTTACCAGAAAAAAATTCTGTGCTGCTCTTCGATTATAATTAAATATTTTTAGCCTTTCTTAACATCTCATTCACTGGAATTGAAACCTGTTTGCTTTTATTCTAACTTCAGTAGTGGTTTATATAAAGGCAGCCTGTCTGTGTGTCCTCTCTGGTAGGGCCAATAAAGATGCTCTGTAGAATGGCGAAGGGAGCCTCCTTTTCTTCGTCTTTAACAGGGTGACATTTTGCGCACAGGTTTTGTTACTGTCAGAATTAAATACTATAATATATACCCAAGCCTCTGGTTCACATAAGATGTTCAATTGTAGTTCCCTTCCTTTCTCATCTCCCTTAGGAAAACTTATGGTAATGCATCAGTCCCTCTGCGCGCTGGTAAACAAGTATGCTTTCAAGGCCAGGAAAATAGACTCTGTTCAACCTTGACGGTGCCGAACAGGCTGAGAACAGTGTATCACAGCTCTGTGCCTTATGCCTAAATTTCATTTATCAAACTGTGCAGATCTTTATTATTTGAACATCTTTTTGGGGATTTCTTGTTTTGTGGTGTTTTTACATTTTTCATGTGGACTAGCACTTATACTATTAGATGAACATCCGTGGTCCCTTTCAGAATTCTTTACGTTTTAGAAATCTGCACAAAGTAGGAAGCTGCCACTGTTTCCTGAGAAAAAGGACAGGTCAGTGGAAACAGCGAATCATGACATCGTACACCTGGGGCTAATATAATGCTGTGTCAGTTGTACCTCAGTTTAAAAATGAGAACAGGTCAGAGTGACTTGCCACAGGATTTTATTATTCAAATAAGATAAAAAGCATAAGGAAATTGCAAAACTGGAAGTTGGCCCATTTCGATTGATAGTCTCTCGTGCTGCCTCTTTCGTGTTTGCTGACACTCTCAAGCATTTTCCCTTCCACTTTGTTTTTTTCCTGTTCCAGTATCCATTAACCATCAAACAGTTTATTTTTCTTTGAAAGGATATTTTGAAAAATGTGCTCACTTTTGAGTCTGCATTTTCTCTGAAGGACAGGCCAAAGAGCTCACTCATAAGACTACCCAAGCTCAGCACACCAGGGAAGCCTTTTTCATCCTCGAAATGATTCTTGAATTTACAACCTGCTTCATAATTAAATAGTTTATTATCATTTGGCTGACTGGATACTGATGTTTATAAGTCAGGTCCTCTTATGTTTTGGCAGAGGTGGTGTTTGTGTATTTGTTTTTTGGAAATTAAGCAGATGCAAAATAAATGTTCTTGCATCTAGGCAGTATGGTCATTTTGACATATCTTGTTGGAATATTTCAAAAGCTCAGTTGCACCAGGGAAAACTGATGAATGGCATCACAGTCTGGAGCACCTCAGCTTGCCCGCACTTGAACAGCCTGGCATTTGTGAGAGCTAGAAATTAGGTCACAGAAAGGAAGGTATGTGTTTGCTGGGGGTAGGAGAAGTGGAGAGCTGGCCTCTGCTCCACAGTGCCCGTACGCCTGTGCCACCATGCTGCTCTCTGCTGTCCTAAGCACTTTGAATAGGTCCTGAGTGTGGGTCCAGTTTAGTGTTAAAATACGAAAGTATTGAAGTAAAGAGAGGATAACGAGCCTGGTCACCAGCGTCAGATCACAGACGTAAACCTGCAGGTGCTGGCTGCAGTCCCACCTCAGCATGTCCTGGTTTATGCCTTGCATTTTTCCTCCTTTGTTTAAATATTCAACCTGTCCAACCTGTTTGGGCTGAACAAGCTGGTGCTAGCAAACATCTAAACGTGCCCACTCACTGTCGACGTTTTTCTGATTTGTTAAGGAAGGTGATTAGCAACAAAATCTGCCTACCGACACATACTAAAAATTGAACAAGCTGCGCAGAAATCTCAGTATACATATGCAGCATGCTGGGTGCCCCTCACCACCTCTTGGGTGTGTGTGTTGTGCCCATGGGCCTTTCTCTTCTCTGTCCTTCTAGATGCTGAGTTGATGGAGAGCTTGTTGGCCTTCAGTGGGGAGAGATTTTGTATTTCCTTAAACCAGAGATTCAGTTACATAATGGGTCCTTGGTATATGGTGTTAGCACCTAATTCTTCATGCATATATAGCCCAGCTCACCTGGAAGGGTTGTTCTAGTTCTACAGGTGGGAGAACTGAGGTGTGCAATCTTATGGGGCCCAGCTGAGATCAGAAGTAGCCTTGGCCCCTTCCCCGGGAGCACATCACTGGGTGGCGTGTCGCCTGTGGCGAGCACAGGTCGGTGTGCACCACCATAACCCAGGTGTGATGAGCGGTGACCGCAGTGCTGCAGTCAAGCAGGGCATTGGTTTTCACAGGCGACATTTCTCTTTGGATTCATTTTCTTCATTTCTCTCTCAGAGTTGTACTGATCCGCATACCCCATTCCTCCTCAGCTCTTTCTCATGGCCCTAAATAATGTGATATGTGTCCCCATTGTGGTGTTGTCTTTCCTTCTCCCCACACTCCTTCCCTGCTCCCACCGCCCAGCACCCCAGGTGCCTCTGTGGCAGCAGGCCCTCTCGAAGGACCCCGCCTAACTAAGCATTACTTGTTCCTCTTTTGGAAGCAGCTGAGGAGCAGCAAATAGTGACTTGGCACCACCTTATTATGGTGATAATCATCTCTTCCTCCTCTGTAAGAAGAAAGAGGATGTGAATGACTAGCTTCTGCCATCTTAAGAAAGCTAAAGCTAATTCCCTCAGGGCTGAAGGGAGAAGAGGTCTCAGTGGCCGGTGACTTGAGTGTTTCCATTCTACCCTTAATCTAAGTCTTGGGGGTTGGCTTAACTGTAGTTTTTTAGCTGTTTGCCACAGAAGGGCCTTCTCCAGCGGTGGAGATAGGATTGCCTCTCTCAGGGGTAATGGCTCTGAGAATGTCAACTTCAGATGGGCTTCATCATCTGGTAAGGTAGTCTGGCTACAGGGCCAGCGCTGGGCATGGGATTGGGACCCCAGGCTGTGCGAGAAGATCGAAGAAATGGAGGGAGTATAGCCTGGGAAGGGAGAGCCCATTCCAATATAACACCTGCCCAGAAATATCTAAGGAAAGGTGGTAACTTTCTACTTGCTTCTCTGGGTTAACACAGGGAAAGTCCAGGCAGGCCAGTTTCAGCTCTGCATGAATGAGGGGGTTCACTCTGGGTGAGGTAGAGATCAACTCATTCTACCTCTGAGGTCTTTTGTTTGTTTTTTAAGAATTTGTGATTTTTACATGGATATATGGATGATGTATTTTTGTGGGTATTATAAACAGGTATCCAGGGAGCCAAATAAGTTATGAAGCATGTTGTAACAAATGAAAATTTGTTTTAGCAAAACAAGGGAAGGCAAAGAAAAAATAGTTCAGGAGGGTTTAGGGTGTACTGATTCAAAGGCATGGTAGTTAGGAACAGGGTCTAGAATCAAGATTTTTTAAAGGTTGATATTTATTGACAGGGGCCATCTGCCAGCCTCTTCTACACTGTATCTGAGAGTCAGGATAGGAGGAAGGCACTTCAGGATGAGCAGTGAAGGGCCCTCTGTTTTCCAAGTAGACAGTCAATAACTGGAAAACGTACCTTGATTCTGTTCTGAGGTGAGTGGCTTCTGGTGTCAGCAAAGAAGTGGGGGGAAAGAATGCAATAGCCAAAACGTTACTTTTCTCCTACCTGAAGGATGGCTGAGAGATTGGGAACATTGAGGGGAAAATGTTCTTCAGGTATCATCCTCCCAGCTCTGTCCCTCAACAATTGTTTACACCCAAGGTCTTACATGAGACCAAGACGAGGAAGGAATTGCCTTCCCCATCATGCATGACCAAGGAGACAGGCACTGGTAGAGCAGGAGAGCAGGGTAGAGTCGGGGATCCAGCTAAAACTGCACCCTGGAGTCGGGCCTGGCAAGCAGCTCTGGTCTGAGGAGCAATAGAGAGAAAGTGTAAACACATTTGTGAAACTGAACCCCTGGCACATCCCTACTTTGAATTAAGATTCCTTAACTTTTTATACAGTTTCAATTGATGGTGCCACCAGAGTGTCAGGCTGCATTCAATAAGGCAACATGTAGGACATGGTCTTTTAGACACCTCCCTCATCTTCTGCCCCTGAGTGTAGGCAAAGGCAGCAGGAATATGCTTGAATATCAAGACCAAGGTGCAAACCTCCCCTTCGTCCTGGCCTGTGCTAGTCACACTGCCTGTGTCAGAGGACATGGGCTCTCACTGGCTTGTGTCGGGGTGGGCACAGCATCTCCAGAGCCTTGGGAACAGCCTGGTGGAGGCATCCCCATAGCCGACCTGCAGATAGCAGGAACGCCTCCCTGAGGTAGGCACTTCGTGCTAAACTGACTTCGAGATCTTCCTGAGAGTGCCCTCTCCTCAGTCAGCAAGGCTGCTTACAGCGTTGTCCAGCCTTCCTCCACTCCCAGGCAGAGCTGGTGTGACCTGCCTTCTGGATAAGCATGGCTGAACCTGAACAACACCTGAATTACTAGACGTGCCTTTGAGCTCACAGGTGGGGCCACGCTGAGAAAGGCTGTGTTGATGCTTTGCCACCCTGGCCCTGGCCCCGTGCACACCTCCGTCTTCGCTGCCCAGCCCCTTGTTTGGTGCGCAGGACTCCGCTGACTTCACAAGTATCACAGCTCCCTTCCCCTCCCCTCCCCTCCCCCTTCCTACACATCTATTACAGAAACATGCACAAGCCTTTCTGGAGGCTTTCTTTTCTTTGGCTCAAAACGTAGGTTGCAGATCTGTGGTGCTTTCAAATCTTATTCATTCTCTCTTTGGTTGTCATGTGGCTTTCTTTGTTGGGAAAGCAAAGGTAGCACAGGGTATGGGTAGGAGTGGGAATATGCCCATAACCAGGCTGTGAAAACCTGTTTGGAACCTGTTGACCTCAGTCTGTGGGCCCTGAACAGTGCTGGCTACTATTTGTGTATGGTTTGTGTCCCGTGTCCTGAGAGAGTGACCTTTTTTTGTAATGCCATTCACTCAGACGATCAAATAGTTCAACTCCTAGGTAAATAAAATCCATGAGGAAATTAAGACCAAAAAATTGGCAAATGCTGGAAACATGTAAATCTCTCCTGAGCTTTGACCTTCACATGTAAGTTAGATACAGGAACACTTGAAGAATGTTTGAGGCTTGCCTTGAGGATACCCTCTATTAGTTGAGAGTTTTTTAAAGGATTTTACCCTGAGAATAACTTTATGAATGTTAAACTTTACAACTATTTTTGTTACGTATTTGTACCTGTTAAACATGTGCAGGGACTACTGGTGACCCTGGGAGAAGCTTAATGCTTATGTCCAAAAAATGTCAGTGTCTTAGTCAGAAAGTTAACCAGATCCGTGAACAGTGTGAAGGGTTAGAATTTCCCTGTCATCCATTGGCCTTCACACTTGAGTATCATCACACTTGAGTATCATCTGTGGAAACCCAGGACACTGGGGTCAGGCCTGAGAACTTGCCTTTGTAACAGGCTCCAGGGGGTGATGATGCTGCGTGTCAGAGGACCGTAGTTTGAAAACCAGTGCTTTGGGACAGGGTCCCCAGCGTCCAGGCCACGGGCTGGTACTGGTCTGGACCTGTTAGGAACTGGGTCTCGCAGCAGGAGGTGAGCGTGAACGTGATGCCCTTGAATCATCCTGAAACCAGACCCTGGTGCCGAAAAGGTTGGGAACTGCTCCTCTAGGAGACTGGCTGTATTCTCCTGGGACATTTTACAGATGTGAAAACTGAAGCTGAGGTCGCCGAAGTAACTTAGGCGGTCTGAGTGGTTACTGGATGGTAGAACCAGAATATGGCATCTGCATGTCTCACACTCCCAGACTGCCCCAAGCCCTTATTGCCGTCACATGGTCTTTCTGTCTCCTTACCATCTTCCCACCCATATTTGCTTTTTTTCATATGTCCCAATTCCTGCTTGCTTCTCAGAGCAAGCCAGTGCTTGAATGGTCAGGAGTTTAATTCTGTTCCCAGGTCGACAGATTTGCATACCTAAGAAAGGTCAGCAGAAAGTTACCGATGTGGAACTGGAAATTGAAATCGGGAAGTTCGGGGAGGGAGGGAGGGATGTGTTTTAGAAATGGATCTGTGTCCTTTGTATTACTCTTGTACAAGGTGTATTTGGTTTAGCTCTGATACATTCCTTATTCTCACAGACAGCCTAGCCTAGCTACAACAGATCTTTTCACATTTTAGAAAATAAATGATTGTAACCAGAGGAGTAAAACATTGAGTTGAAAATAAGCATCCATCCCAAAATTCGAAGTAGTCTCTTACCAGTGCTAGAAAGTACCCAGACTTTTTTCCTAGTTCAAGCAACATGTTCAGCATTAGGGTGATTGGTGACGTGGACTCTGAAAGGATTCACAAAGAGAAGAAAGTGAATGAAAACTGTATTCTCTGCACGTTCTCCTCTTCGCAAATTCTTTCACAGCCTGCGTCACTGAGCACCCTAACATGCAACATTAGTTTTGAGTCATTACTGTAAAAGCTCCTCAGGTGCTATGAATGGGAGAAAGCTTCACTTGACTCCTGAAAGAGTTCTGATAAAATTCCTTCCTTAGACCACAGTGTGGCAGGATTGCTACTATTGAAGTGGCATGCCTCTAAAAGAAAATTCTAGAATTCTATGCAAAAAGCAGATGCTTGCTTTGCATTTACAGTAATTCCTTTCTACTGTGAATGTAGGTATAGCTTTGAGTGTCTAAACACAGATTTAACCCCAATAGAGAAAACATCAGCATATGTCCTGAGTGTTCACATTTGCAGTGTTTTTCATTGAAGTCTCTTCAATACAGCACTAACAGTTTCCTATCAGGTTTGCTCACAGTAAGTCCTAGTAAAGCAAATTATTAGCTGTCTTAGAAACTGAGGACATGTGTTGTAGTGATACTGGAAGTGGAACGGATTTTCTGCATTTACTTCATCCATCCTTCCTTCCAGTGATTCAACACTTAGTCATTAGTTTGTTTATCCATTCAGCCATTTTGGCAGGTATTTATTGACTACCTACTATGTGCCATCAGGAGGCTATTGCAGAGTAGTATACTTCGCCACACCAACATTGTGTATTTCTCATTCTTGCCAATCTGGAAAGTGAAAAAATGGTAACTGTTCAGGTGCAGAGTGGAGGAGACATGGCTTGGTAGCAGTCTGAATGAAGAAATCACGGGGCTCTGATGAACTGGGGGTGTAATGTTGCTGTGAAACACGCACAGGGAAACCCCAGCTCTGTTTGTAGAGCTGCTGGAAGATGGTCCTGGCCCTGTGGCTTTCACTCAGACTACATCCAAATTGCTATTTACTTCTGATCCAACATTTTGTGAAGGGCAGTCACCAGCTGGAGAGTACTCCAAGGTTAACAGTAATTGATGTAATTAACAGACTTGAGCTTGAGCTTGGGAGAGCTGGCTGAAGGAGCTGGAGTTGTTCCCTTTGGAGGACATTTTGGAGAAAGGCAATTGTCCTCCTGAACCACTGGAAGAGCTTCTATGTATAAGAGAATGCAGACCAATTCCATGTTGCCCCTGAGGACAGATAGACATTTAAAGAAAAGACGTAATTTTTGACTCAAGTTTGGGAAGGTGACTTTAACAATTAGTGCTGAAAATGGAGAAGTCCTTGTGGCTGGAAGTATTCAGTCAGAGCTTAATGTATGCTTATATCAAAAAAAAAAATGGGAGAGGACTTTCTGTGCTGAGTGGGAAGTTGGATATCATCCCAGCTCCCTTCCAGTTCTGAGGTTGATTGTAATTTATTGATTCTTAGGGCACATGGAAATTAGATAAACCCTTGAAATAAAACCTGAGAGAAAAATAGACCCAAGCCGTCCTCTCTGTTTTGGCCATGTTCTGTGGGAGGAGGCCATGACCAGCTCACGGTGACTCGCCCCACCTCCTGGGAGGGTACAGGAAGAAACGGACAGCTCAAGGCCAGGGAAGGAGAGTAGGGGTCAGGTGGGGAGTGTTGTTAACCACGGAGCACAGTCAACTCCAGAAATGGTTGGAGCTCCCAACCCTGGTAGCTCTACTGCTGCCTGAAGCCTGCCGCTGTTGGTCCCCGTGTAGCTGAAAGGACAGACTGGGAATGCCCTGTGTCTTGGACAGCAACTGGAAACTTAACCCTAGAATGGATATTGCTGGAGCTTCGAACCCGTGGTTCCAACTTGGCTCAGTCCGAAAACAGGAGTGGGTTGATGTGTTCGGCAGCCTCATACTTGCCACCAGCCCCTCAAGACTACTCTAATCTGCTCTCCTCTCCCTGCCTTTGACCGCGATGCAGTTCAAGGGAAGTCCCAGTTTTGTTTTGTTTTGTTTGCTTGCTTGTTTGTTTGTTTTCAGAATAAGACAAGCAGGATTGGAGGTGGGGAATGTTCTTGCCTGACCTTGGACCCTTCACTCCCAGTTGAAACTTTGTTAGCGTTTGCTATCAGCTGCTAGGCCTTGGGCCACAGTCCCTCAGAAAGGAAGTGTCCCGGCTCATATTGGAGCCCTAAGATTGTAGCTCATGATCCAGAACACAGATCCAGAGGCTTGGCCTTGGGAGGCAATCTGGAGGGGAGGCATGGACTCGAGTCAGCACACTGAGGTCCATCCCGTCCCAGTCGTGAGGCCCTGGGCGTGTCCGCCTTCCCACACCTCAACAGCCTCATCTGCAAAATGGAAATAATAATCTGTGTCAGTTTCCCACCAGATACTGAGTGCTAGCCCTAGTCCCTCTTTTTCCTCTCTCTGTGAAAACAACTTGTCGTAAATCCTAATAACTAGATAATAAAATACCATTTTGCAAGTGGGAGTATCATGTGATAGAAAAGGTGTAACTTGACATGAGCTAGTGAACAACTGACAACCTCTGGTTTGCAGTATTCTCACAGGTTATTGTAGCTTCGTGTTTATCTGCACAGATAACCTGCTGACTTTTGAAAATGGTATTCGAGTTATTTATTGAAAGGGTAGGTTTCATATTAATTTGCATCCCTTAGTATTATCATACTTCCTCAGTTCTTAGATGCTATGAAAAAAAGTGTTTACCTTTTTAAAGTTGGAATGTGCAGTACATTCAATGTCAAAGAAACTTGCCAGCCTTTCTTTCTCCCCTCCAAACACTGATGATCTCTCCGTAAGTAACCTTAGAATGCAGCAGGGACTTAGAATAAGGCTATTTGTTTCCATTAACTTTCTCAAGGCTTTAAGTGACCTAGAGCTAATGATAAAGCATCCTTTCCTAATAATCTAAGTACGAATTCTGTGGATGTGGGCATTATGGTTGGGATTCTTTTCCATTCTGTCCCACTGGATCTTTCTGCTCCATCACACCAATTCCCCCTAGGAGGACAGAGATTTGACCTGAGCCTTCTTCTCTGAGGCCCATTTCCTCAAGGGTTAGGCCACATCCAACCTGCCATGGAATGTTGGGCTGGTGTACTTTAGGCAGGGGCAAATCTTCTTGAGTGTGTGTCTGTGGAACCAGAACAGGGGAGGTCAGTATCTTAACCTCCACACACTCAGCAACAAGGACTCACAGGTATCGCAGGGCAGGGTTATGTGAGGGAAAGGTACTCTACCTTAGCTGTCATTGAGACAGTGGCCTGAGACCCCGTATTGCTGCTGCTTCTGGTTCACCAGCTTCTTTGCCTTTTCATCTTCATCCTGTCTCCTCTGAAGATGGCCCAGCAGAAAATCAGCTGAACTACTTTTTGTTTTTTTTTAAGATTTTATTTATTTATTTATTTTTAGAGAGGGGAAAGGAGGGAGAGAAACATCAATGTGTGATTGCCTCTTGCATGCCCCCTACTAGGGACCTGGCTGGCAACCCAGGCATGTGCCCTGACTATGAATCAGACCAGCAACCCTTTGGTTCACAGGTCACCACACCAGCCAGGGCTGAGCTTCTTTTTACAAGTGTGACAGGATAGTTTATGAAAACTTGGTTGTTCTTCCCATTCCTAAGAACTTCTCCAGTATAATAACCGTAGTAAAAGTTATTTATAAAAAGCTGTGGCTACCTTGTGACATCTGGCCATTCAACCCCAGTCAAAGATGATGATGATGCCGATGGTTGTCATCAGGAAAACGAAACCTTTTATGTCACAAAGCAAGGAAATGGAGGTGACTATCTTTGTAATGTTGTTTTCCTTTCCTTATACATCTTGGGATCTTGTTCTTAAGATGTTTGTTTACAACTTGTCAAGCTAGGTCACTTTAAATCAGGTATCCATAAAGCTCTTTTTGGAACCCATAAAACTCTTTACTGTAATATGTATATTCCTAGTCTCACAGATGGCCAGGTTGCAGCATGTAACCTACTGATTTTATTGTCCTAGCTCTTTCTGTGAGCTATTAATCTGTGTAATACTACATGGACAACATGGAAAGACTTTTGGGTCTTAGTAAGCAACCCAGATATTTTTTCAGTCAGCACTTCTCAAATTTGCCCCCCAACTTTTTTCAGAAGGCAGAAGAGAGAGAACACACAGTACTGGTAGAGGTAGGGTCGGTTATGGGGGCAAATACAGAGTGATTACTTACTTTATGAACTAGTGGTATCTGGGAATTCCTTATTCTATAGAATTATGTGTCCTAAAAATAGAGGGTCTGGCAGAAGTAACTGCCTGCTTGAGTATGGTTGGTAGGGTAATAATATAGCTGTAATAATTTATAGTTTTAATCTGAATATTTCACCTAAAATGTCATAAATGGCATTATTTGTGCCAGACCTTATAGTACTGGGTTGACCAAAAAGTCTGTATGATTTTTTCTATAAAGTAGAACACATTTTTTATTTTCATCAGTAACTTAACTGATTTGGATATTTGAGTATGTTGGCTATTTCCTGCATGATATAATGTTGATTGTTCTCGGTTAATGTCTCAATTTGATCGCTATCAACTTCAACTGGTCTACCCCACCATGAAGCATTGTCCAGCAAGAAATCTCCAGTACGAAACTTCACAAATCACTTTTGACATGTTTGATTAGTCACAGCACTTTCTCCATCCAATGCACAAAACTTTTGTTTTTTGCATTTTTACCTTTCTTGAAATAATAAAGCATAATATGCTAAAAATGTTGCTTTTTTTTCTTCCATCTTTATATTAAAATAGCTACACAAAAATTCACCAATTTTGATGTTTTCACTTTTTTAATTATATTTTATTGATTATGCTATTACAGTTGTCCTGATTTTTTCCCCTTTGCTCTCCTCCACCAATCACCACCCACTCTCTCTGGCAGTGCCCCGACCATTGCTCATGGCCATGGGTCATGAGTGTAAGTTCTTTGGCTGCTCCATGTCCTATACTGTACTTTACATCCCCATGGCCGTTCTGTAACTACCTATTTGTACTGCTTAATCCCCTCACCTCTTCACCCACTCCCCCTCAGCCCCTTCCCATCTGGCAACCATCAAAAAGCTCTCTATATCCATGATTCTCTTGGTTCTGTTTCTGTTCTGGATTGCTTAGTTTGTTTTTTAGATTCAGTTGTTGATACATACGTATTTTTTGCCATTTTACTGTTCATAATTTTTGTCTTTTTCTTAAATAAGTCCCTTTAACATTTCATATAATAATGGTTGCTGATGATGAACTCCTTTAATTTTTTCTCGTCTGGGAAGCACTTTATCTGCCCTTTGATTGTAAATGATAGCATTGCTGGTAGAGCAATCTTGGCTGTTGGTCTCCATTGTGCATGACTTTGAATATTTCTTGCCAGTCCCTTGTGGCCTGTGAAGTTGCTTTTAAGAAATCAGCTGATAGTCTTATGGGTACTCCCCTGTAGGTAACTAACTTCCTTTCTCTTAAAAAATTTTTTTAGATTTTATTTATTTATCTTTAGACAGAGGGGAAGAGATGGACAAGAGAGAGGCAGAGAAACATCGAGTTGCTGCCTCTCACACACCTCCAACTGGGGACTGGTCCACAGCCTGGGAATGTGTGCTGACTGGGACCAAACCAGTGACCTTTCTGTTCACAGGCAGGCACTCGGTCCACTGGGCCACACCGGCCAGGGCTCTTGCTGCTTTTAAGATTCTCTCTTTATCTTTAACCTTTGACATTTAATTATGACATATCTTAGAGTGGGTCTCTTTGTATCCATCTTGTTCGGGACTCTCTGTGCTTCCTAGACTTGCAGACTTGCATGTCTGCTTCCTTCCCCAAATCAGGGAAGTTTCCTTTCACTGTTTTTTCAAGTAAAATTCAAAGTTTCCCCAGAAGCTATACTACGCTCATTTTGGGGGGTTCTTTTTTCTTCTTGTTGTTCTGATTGGTTGTTGTTTGCTTCCTTATGTTCCAAATCATTGATTTGATTCTCAGCTTCATCTATTCTTCTGTTGTTTCTCTGTAAATTATTCTTTATTTCAATTAGTGTATCCTTCGTTTCAGACTGGATTTTTTTTATGCTGTTGAGGTGCTCACTAAGTTCCTTGAGCAATGTTTTATCCTTATAACCAGGGTTTTGAATTCTGCCTCTGATAGATTGCTTATCTCCATTTTGTTTAGCTCTTTTTCTGGAGTTTTGATATGTTCTTTCATTTGGGCCATGTTTCTTTGCCTTCTTGTTTTGGCAGCTTCCCTGTCTTTGTTTCTATGTATTAGGTAGAGCTGCTTTGACTCTGTGTCTTGGTAGTGCGGCCTAATATAGTAGGTGTCCTGTAAGGTCCATTGGCACAGCCTCCCTTATCACCTAAACTGGGTTTTCAAGGTGCACCCTTTGTGTGGGCTGAGTTCATCCCCCTTGTAGTGGAGACTTGATTGCTGTTGGCAGATAAATGCAAAGGATTTGCCCAGGCCAGTCAGCTGCATGGACTGGCTGTGACCACTGACCACCAACTCCCACCCTCTGTGGAGGATCAGCTGTGCAGATGCAGAGTGGTGGTGCTTCAACATGGTCTGTAGCTGTCCACTTGGTGGGCTGATCCTGAGATTTCCAGGGTGCTGCAGGCAAAGGCTAGTCACCACTTTTGCTTTGCCTGGGGCACCCTGCCTGAGCAATCTGAGATGGCTGCTACTTGTGCTGGGCTTGGAGATCCCAGGCAAAGCCAAGCTGTGAGTCTAGGCTGTCTGCTGCTAATGCCAGGCCTGGGGCTCACTGAAGACAGCTGTTGCTTATTTGATAGGATTTAGGAAGCGTTTGAGCTAGGACCAACCATTCATATGGAAAAGCAGCTTGGGTGGGCCTGTAAGTTGGATGGGAAATAGTCTCTGGGGATCTCCAAGTCAGGTCAAACAGTGTTAGACAGGTTGATGGAATCTCAAATACAGGGAGAAGGGTTTAGAAAAGGGACAATGGCCTCTGCTCGTGTTGATGCCAGACACTTCAGTTCCTCTCTGTATACCACTGGTGCCTTTCAAGCTGCTACCCTGGTGTTAGAACTCAGAGGGAGTAAGTCTGAGTAGGTGAGTTCATGTGTGGGCTCTTCTAAGAAGAATTTCTTGGGGCTCCAGCAGTTTCTTCCGCAGACTGAATTCCCACTGGTTTTTGCAGCCAGAAGTTTTGGGGACTTATTTTCCTGGCACTGGAACCTGGGCCTGGGGGGCCTGGTGTGGGACTGGGACTGTTCATTCCCAAGATACTCCTTCCAAATTTTTATCCACCACACCTGGTTGTGGGACCAATCTGCTCCACATCTGCACTCCTCCTACCATTCTGGGTGGGTGTGCTTTCTTTAATTCCATAGTTGTAAGACTTCCATTCAACTGGATATCTGATGGTTCTGAGTGATGGTGGTTCCATATTTTAGTTGTAATTTTGATGTCATTGTGCAAGGAGGTGACCCTTGTCTCCTTACACTGCCATCTTGACCGGAAGTCCTAATAAGTTTTTTAAATGCATGTTGATATGATAGCTGTTACCATACTAGCTAACAAAATTGTTTTGAATGACATTAAAGACAACTAAGCACTACTAGAGGCATCTTATGGAAAAAAAATTAATGAACTTTTTGGCCAACTGATAAGAAGAACAGATCATCAGGTAGTTTCTTTTCATCTCATCAGTGCCAGTGAAGTTCATGAATGTCTCCCAACAGACAACAAAGTATTAAGTGACATTTTTGACTAGCACTTGCAAGAGATTTAAGATGGTTAAAGGAAGATATAGGTGTTTAAAGGAGAGAAGTCACTGTACGAATTATACTGCATATCTCTCAAGAAAATTTGTGAACACCTAAATATAAAATGTAAAACTTTAAAAGAAATAAACCAATTCAGTATTTTGCTAAATCACATTGTATGTGTGTGTTTTCCAGACACATGAAGATTCATGAGAAGGACCCTAACAATGCCACAGCTGCAGCTCCTCCATCCCCGCTGAAGCGCAGGCGGCTGTCCTCTAAAAGGAAATTCAGTCACGATGCCGAGTCAGAGAAAGAAGACCCAGCGCCTGCTAAAAAGGTCCTCTGCTCCTAGCCTGGATGTGCCCATCCACGGAACTCCTGGTCGAAATACCCCTAGTCTTTACTTTTGAAGTTTGGGATCTTGGCAGCCATCCTCCCTAAGCTTTTGGCCTGTTTCCCCACTGTTTTGTAAGGTGTCCACAGGAAAAAAAAGTGCCTGTGTGTTTCTCTGTGGAGCTCCTGGCTGAGCCTCCTGATGAAATGAAGAGCTCGTTCCATTGCTCCTCTACTTCTCTTTTTTCCTAGCTGGAGTGGGGGCTTCATATGTGTTAGGGACTCCCTTGTCCTCACTTTGTTATTCCCGGTGCCAGTCAGATGCTGGGTGCTCTGTAAATATGTGTTGAATGGATGAGAGAGGGTGGGTTGGGTGGGTGGGTGGTATTTTGGGTGAGTATTCATTGCATGAACGAAGAGCTGGTCAGTAGTATCCTAAATACCTAGGAGGTGGTACCCCATTCCTTTTAGATAGCCTCTGGATTGAGTAGGCTTCTTTCAGAAGCAAACCCATTTGGGAAGCCTCCTTCATGACTTCACTTTTTCCTTTCCCCTAAGATGGTAGAAGGTGGGCAGTCAGGTGACTTGAAGACGAAGGCTGATGAAGTGTTTCACTGCCCAGTGTGTTTCAAGGAGTTTGTTTGCAAGTATGGACTGGAGACCCACATGGAGACCCACTCAGATAACCCACTAAGGTAGGAAAAAGGGTGGGATATACCTGCACTCTGGAAAACTCTTTCCATTCCTGTTTTTTCTAGTAGATGATATTTCCTTTTTTGTCATTAGTACATAGTGGGCTAAAATCATTTAACTTGGGTATGAGGACATTAGTAGGGCCATTAAGAATGGTGTATGAAGTCAGGCTGAAAGGTGTACAACAGGAGGTGGCTGTGGCCACAGAATGTGTTTACTGAGGTTCATTCTGCTTCCTTCACCCCTGGCGAGCCCATGCAGCCATCACTATGAGCCCCCCATGCATGGAAAGTCTCCTCTCACGGGGCTTTGAGGCAACAGACATACTGTCTTCACAGAAGGTGTTGCAACCCGGTGATTGTTAGCTGTGCAAGAGGATGTGGCAAGGATAGGAACCATAGGAGTTTACACTGGACTGGACTGGTGACACAGAATAGAGAATGCCTTTTAGGGTGAAACCAAGTTCTACTTTGGGCAAGGCATTGAACCTAAAGGGAAGTGATTGTTCTGCTGGTCCAGCTTCAATTTTAGCTCTTTGCTGTCTCTGGTCTTTTTGATCCTCAGCCTTCCCATGCAGAAACATGGATGGTAATGACTGTCCAGCAGAACTTGGGGCTGTGGGGGCATGGAAGTCAGCTTTTATCCCTACGTTCTCTGGGAACTTTTACATCAGGCAGAAAGCCCTGTGTTCTTAGTGAGCAGGTAGGCTCGGAAGCTTTTCTTATAGAACTACCATTTTTAAAATGCCGTGCCACAATTTTTGAGCATCGAAAAAAACAAGGTACCATCGGGAGCCACTGTGCAGTGTGCGGCTGCAAAGTGGCATGCTCACTAGGGTCACCCAGGGCAGCGGCGAGCACATACGTGGCTGCAGCGCTGGGTTGCAGAAGACAGTTTGGGGTGTAGAACTCTGGGCATCTGCTGTGTGTGTGGCTCACTGATACGTGGACCAGATTTCCTTCCTGAAGGCACATGTTTGGTTTGGACTTAAGAGTGAGTGAAAGGGTCTGAGCAAGCTGAAGACTTCTGTGTTGAGGGGAAAGCCTAAATAATTGTACAATAACTTAAAGCCATGTCAGATATCATTATCTTTAGCCACATTAGCTTGACATTTTTCCATTGGGGGAAAAAGGATTTATGACAAGTTTAAACTGCTGAGCACTTGAAGGTGCTATAAAATGTCTTTACATAACTCCCCCATCTTGGGAAATTGCGTAATGCGTGGGAGTGGGCATGGGCCGGTTGTCGGGACCCTGGATCCCAGCGCTGTCTGCTCATGTGGGACCTTGACCAGCTACATCTGAACCTTGAAGGAGAGCTGGACCAGACAGTCCCGGTGTTCCCTCTCAGGCCTTAAATTCTGTGGTTCTGAAACCTGTCTCTTAACAGTTCTTTGTTTACCAAGAAAAAGCATCTGGTGCTTTTTCTTATAGGCCTGGTAGTTCTGAGAGATTCAGGAACTTAACTTCATGGCTTCATTAACATCCACAGCATCCCTGGATGTGGGCTTGTGGTGGGTGATGAATGTTGAGATAGTTCTCTAGATGGAGGACCTGAGCAAACAGATGAGCCTCACATGGCGAGTTGTGGGCAGAGGCAGGAATAGCCCGTGGGACCCTCAACTCCCGTCACCATAAGGTGAGCACGCTGCTAGTCTCTGAGTTCCTTCATGTAACTTTATTTCACTTCATGCTTTAATCTCTGCTCATGTGTCATTAGGAACCATGCACTTGCCCCCTTCTAGATGATTCTGCCTTGCAGGGAAAATAATTTGACTCTCCATAGAGGTTTCTGGGTGGCTAGAGCCTGCATAACACAGTATATAGCACTGAGAGACAAAAACCAGGTGTCCCCTTCTTAAAGACCAGCCTGCATGAGGGTGCGGGTTCTCCTGGAATGGAGCCTTCTAGACAAACTTCTTCCCCAAGGACAGGCTGTGCTTGCTACTCAGAGAGGATGGAGAAGGGAATCGCACTGGACACTGGTTTTTCCATTCTGTACAGTTTGGTGGGTAATTCATTCACCATGTCTCCAAGGCCTCCAGGGCCACCAATAGGCTGCGATGTTGAAACTCTAGTTCTGCCTGATTTCCTTGCCTTCTCAGTAGTAATGCTCTTTGTTTGGTGATGGGTTGACTAAAGAAGTTTTGTAGCCTGGCAGGGACTCAGCTCCTCCCGGCAGGCCTCCCTCCCGTGGAACTCCTGGGTGCTGCACCCACAGTGCCTGGCAGTGGCCACAAGAAGGGGCTGCCTAGTTTCCATTGTAGGGGACAATGAGGCCATCCCTTGTCTAGTGGCTGTTGCTAGGTGGGGTGAGTCTTATGTCTGGAAACCAAAAGGAGCTGATTACAGAACATAGTTAATTTCCCTTTTCTCCCGACTGCTCTGACTTTCCACATAATAGCCTGCTATCAGAGGATGCCATGGAGCAGGCAGGAGACAGTGGGGCCCAGCCGGGCAGTGAACTGTGACAGTAGCTGGTGGGAGAAACTGCTTGTTAACCCAGAGCTAAAATAGACACCAACTCCATTTGCAAACCCCAAAGGCAGCAGAACCACAGTGGGATAGATACTACCAGTTTAAGCAGAAAGTTTGTAACTCAAAACAGCTGTTGGCTTCTCTTCTCTCCTGCCCCTCACCCCCCACCCCCAAAAGCTGGCAAGATGCCTATTGTTCCTTAATAAAAAGTGTTGGAAATCCAAACACGTGTAAACGCTGAGGCCGTTGTCCTCCATTCTCCTGTGTTTCAAATTAATGAAGTGTCAGCAAAGAACAACAGGAAGACACGAAGCCGCTTGTAGCAATTCTAGCTCTTGTCAGTTATTGCCTGGGCCCTGGCGTGACCAGCAGTAAATCCACCCCTCTGTACAGCTCCCCGGACAGGGAGAAGCACAGGGATTACTGAGACCTGGCATGTGGAATCAGAGGTGATGGACAAGAATGTTCAGCAAGCAGGTGGATGCAAAAAGGACATCCCCGTGTACGGACGTTTCAGGGTGTTGAATGTCTTGCTTGGTTATAAGAATAGAACAGAGTAGCAGGTCATACACTGCCATGAATAGTTAGCTGGGTGGGAAGTGCAGGTCAGTGCCAACCCACACAGGATGAGAGCCTCATATGTCATTGTAGCTTTTCTAGTAGCCATATTAAAAAAAACTTTTTTTCTTGATTAGAGAGAGAGGGAGAAAGGGAGAAACATCAATTTGTTGCTTTACCTGTTTTTGCATTCATTGGTTGATTCTTGTGAGCACCCTGGCTGGGGATCAAATCTGCAACCTTGGCGTGTGGGGTGATGCTCTAACCAACTGAGCTACCCCACCAGGGCTAATCTAGGAGCCACGTTAAAAAAAATTAAAAGGAACAGATGAAATTGATCATGTTTTGTTGATTATGCCAATATGCCCAAAATGTAATGCCAACATAGGTTCAATATAAAAATTGTCAGTAATATGTTTTACATTCTTATCAATGTGCTAAGTCCTGACGGTCTAGGGTATGTGGTGTGATCACAGCCCTTCCCAGGTGGGACAAGCACGTGGCGAGTGCTCGGCAGCCCGTCTCGCAGGCGCAGGTCTAGGGCAAGCCCACCCGAGACGGGGAAGGCTTCAAGGCAGCAAGCGGCTTTGCTTTGGAAGCCTTTGGTCTTGTGTCTGAGTGACTTATCTCAGGCTGACTGAGGCTGGGCCTGGACAGGTGTAGCTGGGTGGTCACCATGGCAGTGTGACTGCAGATGGAGGCAAAACTTGGCAGTCGTTATTGTTTAATCTTACATGGCTTCTTGATTGAAAGAGATGAGATAGTTAATTTTTAAGTCATTTTAGAAAATGATGTAATGTTTATTATGTGTCAAGCGATTGACTAGACTTGAGAAAATAATAGTGATGTTTGAGACAGGGCCCTTAAGAACCAGTGAGAAAACAAGTAAACTGGCAGTAAAACAAAGCAAGGGGGGTGAATTCAGGGTCCAGGGGACACAGTGCCCATTGTTCAAGCAGAGGGAGCCCTATCCTGTTGGTCTAAAGCTTCCCTCAGCATTTAGTGTCAGATGCGCTCCTTGCATTTCCGTCAGTAGAGGCCCTCCTCCATCTGATTGAATTGTGAGTCTCTGTTGTCTGTGAGGTGACTTCACATTTGAATGCAATGCCTGTAAATCTGTCAGGAGTTAGTACACAGGGAACCCAGGTAGGCTCTGACAGGAGGGATTCTCATGTGTTCCAGAGTGTTCAGTTCCCTTTGCTGCACTGCACACACACACCGTGACCTGCAGGAAGACCCTTGGACTAATTCACATGGCATTGGTCCCACATCTTTCAAATACCATTCTAAAAATAGGGAAAGGGGGTCACAGAATACTTGTCAGCATCTTGTATTTGAGTCTCAAGGGTCTGAGGCTTGGCCAGGTAGAAGCAGACTTAAAGCGATGCCAGTGGCTGAGGGTGGAGAGGAAGATACTTCCCTTCCCTCCCTTCTTCCCAGTGGGCCTGGTAGTGGACACACCTTTGTCAGGACTGCCCCCTCTCCACCCTGCCCAAGGATCCTCTCTGTCACCTGGGCTGTGCCAGGCATGGACAGCCACCAGCTTCTGGGCTCACCCCAGCCCTGGGGGTCATGCCACGCTGGTTTGGTTGAACAGTCCGTGCAGCGTGTCAGGACACTGGCGTGTAGCCTGGCGGATTCCTGGGCATGGGGAGGGCAGGCTGCCACCCACCACTGGTCAGGGCCCTGTCACAGGGCCTGCACTCTTGCTCTCAGCAACTGAGAGAGATTAGTGCAGCTGTCGGATGTCAGTTCTCAGCTGGGACAGGACTGGAGGGGAGGATGGGGTAGAGGGCAGAGGAATGTCTGAGTTGGGCAGGGCTCTGAGGAGAGGTTGTTTGCACTTAGTCCTTCTTGCCTCCTGAAGTACAGCAGGAAAAATGAAGCATGAAATCCCTTTTTAAAAAGGAATGTCAGTCTCTCCATTAAAACACTGTAATGAGCAAGAAATCCAGTATCTCAGGGAATTGGCCAGGTGAGCATCAGCTTTCTCAGCAAGATATTTTACAGGGTTCTGGTGACCAGAGCTGGGCCTGCTGGGTGCTTGGGGCTGTTAGTGCTCAGAAAGGCTCCCAGTGCAGCCACCATCCAGGGTCCAGGCATCAAGAATGTGGCATGGGTTGTAGAAGGAGATGGACATCTGCACATTACTGTCCTCTGAACAGACAGCATAGCAGGGTGGCAGGAAAGAATTATGCCTTTAGCTCCATCCTTGCTGCCTGGCAGCTCAGTGGCCTCGGTGAGTTGAAACTCAGTTTCACCATCTGCAAAATGGATTTCAAGACCATTGTGAAGGGGAAGGGGACAGTTGACAGGCTTTAACTGTAAAGATGCCGAATGAACATGTACCTTTGGCACCGTTACTTAGAATGTGTCCTTTTTAATATTTTAAACCTTGCAACATTTACATCTAGGGTTTTGTGCCACTCTGTGGGTGCCCCATCCCAGTGGAATGGAGGAGTCAAATCCCGGGACTTCTCCCAGGTGCTGTTTACTTCACAGAAGGCATGAAAGCAGGTCGTCCTTTAAGACTTTATTGTTATAAAAAGCTGCTTTTATCTAGTTTTGCTTTTCTAAATATTGGGAAAACTGAGTGGCTATTTCATTTGGTTTGAGTCCCACTTACCAAACTTTTGTAATCCACCTGTGTTGAAAGCCAGATATTTAAAAGCTTGAAGGGACTTGATAACCTTTAAATAATAGAACTGCACATCATTTTTCTTAGATTGTTGGAGAAACATGGGATTCTAAAGGAGTATGTTCCCTGATGTTTGAAATTTGCCAAAGCATTCTTTTGAAAATATGTTTGGCATAGAGGAAATATTTATTTTTTTTTTTACCCTTTCTTGATGATGGGGTCATCTGTCTGTCCCTAAGCTGCCACAATGGTAGACTTGATAGAATGACGTGAGAGTCAAGCACCCAAAGTTTATCACTTTGGGCTGCTCTGAAGCTTTTTTGTTGACTTGGGGGTTTTCATCTTGTTCTGGAGGGTTAAGGTCACCAGATGAGTAAAATGTTACTGTAACAAACATTGGGAGGAGCTAATCCCAAAATAGTTTAGCTACAGATATATATATTTTTTTAAAGATTTTTTTAAAAGATTTTTTGTGTTTATTTTTAGAGAGAGGGAAAGGGAGGGAGAAAGGGAGAGAAAGAAACATGAATGTATGAGAAACTCATGAATGTGTGAGAGACACATGGATCAGTTGCCTCTCACATGCCCCCAACTTGGGACCTGGACCACAGCCCAGGGATGTGCCCTGATGGGAAATGGAACCTGCACCCTTTCTGTTCCCAGGCCAGCACTCAATCCACCAAGACACACCAGCCAGGGCAAAAAAATAAAAGAGCTAGTTGGTGCTTTTTGGTGGCCTTGTTTTCCACTTCTGTAAATCCCATTGCTGATGAACTTGTCTTCAGGCCTGACTCTTAATCTTTGATGTGTAAACATGCTCCCGCCCATTTTACAGGTTTGGGAATATTGTCTAGAAGCTTGTTAGTGCTTATCAGGGCTGATACCTTTCCTGGTGACAGTTATTCCTGTTAGTCCTACTGTGAGCCATCAAAACTGCTGGCTCTACTAGGGTCCCTCTACCTTACTCCTTACACAGAATGCCCATACTGGAGCAGCACGTCTGTCACACTGCATTTCTGCCCCAGCCCAGAATTATGCAGTTTTCTTAGGAGAAAAAGAAAAGAAAAAGAACAGATCCAGGCACCTCATTAGCAAGCTGTGGTACATGTCCGTTCTCAATTCAGTGAGTTTGAAATTTTAACTTTTTTTCTAAGACTAGTCGTGGATCTCACTCTGAACAAGAACATCACTAATTTGCAGTTAAGTCCTTTGAGAACTGAGAGGACTAACCTTCAGCTGACAAAGAAGAGTGTCTTATTTTTTTGGCCTAATGACTATGGCTTACTCCAACCTCACCTTGCTGTCCCTCCGCCTGCGGCAGCCTAAAGCAGAGGTGCAGCCCCGGCTGGCAGATTAGGCCCCTCTATGGCTTCAGGACCACAGCAGCTCGCCATTCTTGTGGGAGTCAGACTTCTTTACCATGGTAGCATTGTGCTTTCTAGCCCAGCCAATGTTAAGTTCAGAGCCCGTGTACTGTGGGATTTTGTTTGTTTTGTTTGATTTCCAAAGAGAAGGGACAAGAAGGGCTCCAGTGTACGCTGAAGGCTCTTTCAGATCAGGGTGCCTCCCTCCAGCCCCCAGCATTGGCACTCCCCCGGTCCTGCCATACCTGGAGTCACCACCCATGCTTCCCTGGGAGCACTCCCCTGCGCCCAGACCTCCCTCACCCTCTCCTGTGTGTGTTTCACACCTACCCATGCCCCTTCAGTGACATTATAAGTGGCACTGAGGAAGGGACAAGGTAAGTTGCAAGCAGCTGCTTTTCCCCCTGCTGTTCAAGAGAGCTCAACTGTGTATGCCCCCCAGACTCTAGCTTCTCATTTCCACCCACCCCAACAGAGCTGCTGGATCCCCTATCCCAGTCACAGGGACCACCTTGAGGGGGTAGCCCTGCAAGAGGCAGGACCAGGCCTGGGGTGTCACATGTGGGGGAGTGAGGGTACTAAAGTCTATTTCAGTATTCTAAAGTTTCGTACTCTCTCATGGAAGCACTTCTTAACATGTGCTGGAACTCAGGAGCTTCCTGGGTGAAATAAGCTCTGGTGAACTCCTTGGGGGACAGAAGCACTGTTGACGTGAGCAGAATGATTTGGTGTTCACTTGCAGGTGACCATCCTTTCATAGGTTGAGGATGAGTTGAGAGATCCCCAGAGTTGAGGATGAGCTGAATGCCCACAGTAGCTTTCATCCCTGTGTTTATGGAATCTCACCTTTACTCAAATTGTCCTTTGCAGGTTTTCCACTGATGAATTTTTGTTTTCCTTAGAGTAACCTATTTCCTTATGTGATTTAAAAAGAGAGGAAGCAATTTGTGGTTTTAGAAGAGTCGATGGACTTTTATTAATTTGCTTAAATTCAACAACCAGACACACTTTCTCCCAAATGCGTTTGTCCTACTGCGAGCGGAGTCAGTTTCCATTTTGGAAAAGTTACTTTCAGTTTCCCACATAGGGCCATCTCTGTTGCCAGAAAATCAGAAAACAGCCTCTTGGTTTTGTAATATTTCCCTCTGGCACATGGTCAAAATCACTTGCAAAATGAAGTCATCCTGCAGGGCTCCCCTCTCAGACTCTTAAGTATAGTCCTCCGCTGACATATTTTGCAATCATGCTATTCACAAGTTCTGGCAGAGTTGAGAGATCCCCCAAACTAGGGGAGAGTTGTGAGGGCCACCTGACCCCAATGGCTGTGACCTTTATGAAGACAGACAGGCGCAAGTAAGGCTAGCAAATACCCCAGGAACCGTGCCTGCGCCGGCCCTGCATCCGGCAGCCTCGCTTACAGGTGTACAGTGACCTTCGTTGTCTTTGAAGAGCTGCTCAGAAACGAAGCTGCAGAGCATTCTTCCTGGGGCCTTGAGCAGGGGCCGGTTGAACCAGGGCATCTCCGACTGACAAAGGCTGATCGCAGTGTTCCTGGGTGATGAGTTTCCACACCGGTTTTATTTAATGTCTGTCAGCAGGTGCCCAGTGTGAGAGGCGAGGCATTGTTTTCTATGGGTGTTTTTTTCTTCCTTTTAACCAGCCTTGTGAAGTGCTTTTGGTTTCAAAGCAGATCTTTTTTCTCTGACACTTTCAAGCAACTTGTGAGATGATATTCTATGTCTTTTCAAAAGTGAAATGATAGCCCCTTGGTTGAAGTCTCATAAAAACAGAAGTGTGAAGCTGTAGATTGAGGGCCTTACTTAGACGTTGTTAGAAGGCTCCGAGTGTGTGTGCCGGCTTCTTTTGGTGATCTGTGGCTCTAGGTGGGGTGGCGGGGGTGACAAGGAAGCAGGTATTGTACATAGGACAGAGGGCTGGCCAGGAAGAACACACATTTCTCCCCAGGAACCTCAAGATTAAACAGAAGTAGTAGAAATGATTATGAAGTTCTTGAGAGGAAAAGAGAGAATATATCCCTTTGAAATAAAAATTCCATTTTTCCTGCATTTTCCTTTTGCTCTCATTGCCAGGAAATGAGCTGTTCCTGATTTTTCTTCTTGTTGCTATTCCTAGCAATATCAAATAATGGTTAAATTATTTAACCATTTAACGAGCACCTTGCAGTTTTCCAGTCATTTTGTTATCTCTTATTCATAGGAGCTCTGAAGGTCCCCATATTACAAATGAGAAAGAAAACAGGCTTAGAGAAAGAAGGGGAAAGCTCTCATAGGCTTGTAGCTTAAGGTGTTTATAGGTTCAAGATCCTCTCACTTAATTCTCACTATCGCAAAACACTTACCTAACTATGAGTCACCTGCTGTGCTTATTCACGTACAGATTCCTAGGCCTGTCTCTTCCTTAGTTGGATTGTGATTTCTTAACAAGGTCATGAGGGGATTCTTATTTCAGGAATGTTTGTGAAATTTTACATAGCAAGCAACTAAAATGCAGATGAAGTAAGTCCTGCAAGGTCACACAATTTGAACTTCCCTGCCTAGTGCCTCTGGTCCCTGGGCCCATCCCCCCCTCCCCCCCCAGTCCGCACCTACTACCTTCCACAGAGGACACAGCGCTGTGGTTGACACTGGTTTATTCTGGTATGTGTTTACTGAGCACCTACTGTGTGTGAACCTCTGTCCTAGAAGCCAGAAACGAGAGATTGTAAACTGAATTAGAGAAGAGAGGAAGAGAGAGACATGTGACGAAAACTCAGCCTTATTAACAATTCATTGCTACAGTAGAAGTACAGCAGATTCTGATTGCCCCGTTAAGGGGGACCCTCCGATGCTTTGTTTTGTTTTTTAATATATTTTATTGATTATGCTATTAGAGTTGTCCCATTTTTCCTCCCTTTATTCCCCTCCACCCTGCACCTCCCTTCCACCCACTCTCCCACCCTTTAGTTCATGTCCATGGTCGTACATACAAGTTCGTTGGCTTCTCCATTTCTTATACTATTCTTAACCTCCTCCTGTCTATTTTCTACTTACCATCTATGCTTCCTGTTCCCTGTACCTTTTCCCTGCTGTTTCTCCCTTCCCCCTCCCCTCTGATAACCCTCTATGTGATCTCCATGTCTGTGATTCTGTTCCTGTTCTATTTGTTTGCTTAGCTTGTTTTTTTCTTTTTTATTTTTTTAAGGTTCGGTTATTGATAGTTGTGAGTCATTTTACTGTTCATATTTTTTATCTTCTTCTTAGATAAGCCCCTTTACCATTTCATGTAATAAGGGCTTGGTGTTGATGAACTCCTTTAATTTGATCTTACCTGGGAAGCACTTGATCTGCCCTCCCATTCTAAATGAAAGTTTTGCCAGATAGAGTAATCTTGGATGTAGGTCCTGGCCTTTCATGACTTCAAGTACTTCTTTCTAGCCTCTTCTTTTTTTTTTTTTTTTTAATATATTT